>JAQFYB010000715.1:0-45479 GCA_034694085.1 Pogonognathellus longicornis
AGCACATCCAAAATGCTGGATGTTGATGGGAGGGGAGGTGGCCGGCTGGGCAAATTGATGGGATGTTTCCATCTCTGCCAGGGCGTATCCAGGTCACACATTGGAAGGGGGCTTGAGCAAACCTGTGCTTCAGCCTCGTAAGCCCTCCCCCTAAATGCGCCACTGTACGAACATATCCAAGCTACCGACATACATACATACGTACATAGCCATGTGTACATAGCCATCAATAAAAATATTTATCTAAACCATCTAACACTATAATTAAAATGTACCTATGTTATGTACTTCCATCGATCCTAGGCGTTCTCTTGTGTCGATAGCAGTATTGTAGTCCCAAACTGAAAAACCTAGGTCTCACAAGGACTCGCATAGGAGCTATAAACAGGGCGCCAGAGTGACGTCAAAGCTGCTTTTATATTTAATTAGTATTCGGCTCACCCTATGTATACTTCACTCTAATTTTAACTATAATATTTGGAAAAAAGGTGTTGGATGTCGGGTTACTTGATTTAGGGCTACGGCTTGTACAATGAGATGACACACCGGACAAGCAGACGTAGAAGCAGCAACACAGCAGACATGACATACATGAATATGACTGTATTCACGGTATATTTTATACCGTACGCGTACTTGTATGCGTAAAAAAGAGTATTTAAAGTGGGACACTCTATATTCTAGAGCTATACAGAAAGATATTAATCAGCATACATAAAATAGCATATAGCATATACATCAGAAAGTACAAGGTAAAAAGTAGGGGGTGATATGACGACTGCCGACTGATTTGATGGTACATAATAAAATAGCGCATAGCGGTACACCTTAATTTATTAGTCAACAAGAACAACGCCAAAACATGAGGAATGAGATCAGAGTTGAAATGATCGAATCAATTTAACAGGCAACATAACACACACAAGTCGTAGTAGTCGTAGTGGTCTCGTAATTCAGCCTAGCCGCAATCAAGTGTAGAATAGTGAACACAGAACACTACGGGTCGAACTCTACTCGATTAGACTGAAACGCAAGTCTGGAGAGAATTCCCGTTAATTAATATTAAGAGTTTTAATTATTGTTTTCGTCATTGGAGGAAAGGATGCAAAATTATTGATTCCAATTAAATCGCCTAGATTTCTGTGCTGCATGTTAGCGTGTCAGCAGCGGTTCAACGTGTTGTCCGTAATCATTACAATAATAACATTATTGTGTGATTCTTTCTGAGACAGCCAAGGACTAATCAAGGTTTTGTTTTAACCCAGTTTTAATTATTTTATGTAGGTTTGCATTTTGCATGTAATATTTCATGTTTAAAGCTAATTTTACTTGTTCTTCATTCAAAGCAAATAATAAATAGTTTCCAATTAAGTTACTGATGTAGAAAACTTATAAAATTTAAAATTTGCAAATCTTGGCCATTCAACATTCTATGTGAATGTGGTGATATGATAATACATTATATTCATTTTATGTAGTAATCAATAATTCGATAAATTCGATTTTGTATTGTATATCTATAAATGTATTATATTATGTGAAGAATGGTAATGTTGAATGTGCTATATATGATATAGGTAGTTTTGCTGCATAACTAAAAAACTAAAGCTTAGAATGGCAAACAAACCATTCTAAGCTGCATGGTTTGTTACATTTGTTAGAATGGTATGTGAATAAAATGGTTTTTAGTTGACTGTGATCTTTAATTATTTTTACAGACTGACTGATGTAAATAACTTCTTCTAATGATTTTGGATTTGATTTGCAATTAGACTACAAAAATGGGGTACCGTTTAGAAGTTCAATACTTAACTCCTGAGCATTTGCAAGGGTTCGATAATTATAAGGTAAGCTATTTCTTACGTAATTAAATTATCTGATTACCTAGTGTTATAAACTTATTAATTATTATAAATATCAAAACATCATATTATTTATATGAACAAATATAGTAATGCTAATTAATGTAACACGTTTTATATATTATATTATAGTACTCATCGGTGGATACAAGCCCCTTGAGCAACTATGTTATGCACCCGTTTTGGAATGCTGTTGTTAAGGTATGTTATTAAGTAATACTATTGAATTGTACTATCGTCTTTTTTGAAAAATGTGGCATTTGTGCTGTATGAGCTTCGTAAAGCTCTCTTTTTATTTCCATTACAATGCAAAGTCTCATAGTGTAAATTACGATCGAAAAAGATAAATCCAAAGTGTTAAGAATTCAAAGAAAAAAATTGGGGGTGATATAATATTTATATTTTTATATTATAAGTAATAAAATAACTTATAAGTAACTTGAGTATGTGTAGTATGCCTATTGGTAATAATATAATTTTTCGTGCATAGAAATATTAATTTATAATAATTACATGTGAGTTTGAGTTTAATAGAAGACAAATTCGATAGATTATTGTATTGAAGTACAAATGCGAAGTTTATGTACCTATCCATGCGTCAATTGAATGTATGAATGTATATATACCTATAACTTTTATTTGTGATAGGTAAAATTGAGAAATGTGTTATATTCAATATTATATTCAATATTATCAGTGAAACAGTATCTTTCTAAACTTGGAACAGTGTTAAGTAATATGACGCCTTTCTTGAATATACTTAACGTATGATGTTTATAGTGAAAATCAGTTCAATACTACCGTATTGCAATAGGCTGCAATCAAAGTTCAAGGACTTACTTACAAGTAACTTATAATAAGAGATAAAGTTGTCAGTTATTAGTTAGTGTGTGTTAAAATTTGTGAATGATGAACATTCACATAATACAGGAGAATTTGGTTTGCTAAAGCAATTTTTCTGCCATCTACATTTACATTATGTGTCGCGCTGTACCTTGAGACTTGCAACAACCAATATGTATTTGCAATATGACATATGGCAATGTTAATGAAATGATATTAGCAAGTTTTTTGCTTCTTCATTGACATTTCTTTTCATCGTTTCTTAAACACTAAAGGTCATCGGAAAGAAAGCCTAAAAATCCTTCTGGATAGGTACTCTTAGAATCCGAGAGTTCAATCAATAGTCATTCGGTTGGTTTATTAAAAGTAAAATTATTAAAATATACTAACGCATGGTATAACAGTAGGTATTTCTGCAGACACCGAATGCCGCATTGCACAACAGCTATTGAAGCGTTGATGCACGTGGTTAACAAGAGTGTTCAAGGAAAAGATTTTTGTCATTTCAATTAAAATTACTTTACCTACATGTCAATTGTCAATTCTTCCAAATCGTTCAAAGTTCAAATTATTCACAATTTTATATCGGTAAATATAGGTATTTATTTAATGAATGATAAAATGGTTTAGTACCTAAGTACTTTTAGTAGTTTAGTAAATGGAATTTGGAATTAGTATCAGATGAATGCAAGATGCACGTACTATGCAACGTACGTTGACATGGACCTCCACGTCCTCCAAGTCCCAAATTCCTAACTGCCCCGAACAGGGGCAATTGGGAATTTGATGTAAATATAAAAAGCAAATTGGTAAGCTTTAGTCGAAATGCATCTAAAGGCTAAACATTTTGCTACATCTTCAAGATCAAATATAGCTATTGATATTACTACAATCATTTCTATTACATCTCAGAACAGAACTCAGACATCATGTTTCAATTTCAATTAGTCTTTTCTCCCAAATGAAGACAATTTAAAATAAAATATATATGCACATACGTCTACACAAATCAAAGACAATATTCATCAATCAATATTATAATAACACATTAAAAATTTTTTTGTTATTTAATGGTACTCAAAAATGTTATAGCCAGCGATAGCTTACATAACTATTTAATTGGAATCTTTAAAGTATATTACTTGTAAAACTACAAATTATAAATAAGCAAATAAGTTTGTACTGTCTATCTGTATATCTTAACACGTGATAACAAGATTCAAAAAATTAAGTGGCCCGGTACCAGGTTCAACCAACGACCCGATACCGGATGTAGCCCCATACACAAACAATGCCGAACTAACGAAACATGACACATCCATGTCATATAAATATATGCATACCTATACCATATGAACCTATAAGCTATAGCCAATTTTAGCAAGAAGCGTATGGAAGCAAGCGAAGCAAGAAAGGTAAAGGTAGAATTAGAAGAGGTAGGGTGTTAGGGTTAAGGTACAGGGCATTTACATTAGGGGAAGGGGTACACATTACATTATATACATCATATTATATACACATATTATATAGACATACATTTACATTAACATCATTTTTTGTTTGTATGTAGTTGTGTGTGTTGAGTGAGTGTGTAGGTTACAATCATTATCATTACTTACATTATACATACATTATTACACATTACATTTACAATATTAAGGGTCTAAGGTAGGGTTGAGGGTAGGGAGGTAGAGGAAAGGGTGATGGGTATTAGTAGAGAAGGTTAGAAACGTTATAGAGAGAAAGGCATTATATGATAAAGCAGATGCGACGTTTATGAAGATGAATCTTTTCAATGAACCTTCCTATTAATGTGTGCACACGAGATAACTTTCCTATAAAAAACGTTGTTGGGAACGGAAGTCGAACCCACACGTTTTACGAGTCGGCAAAATTTGTGCGGGGGCTACATGACCACACTAAAAATTCGAGGTGTTAAAACTAATACTTATACTTTGTGTGCCAAGTTGTGTGTGTTTGTAAAGCGAGAGTAAAGCTAAACGCATAGTGCCCCTTGTGTGTATAACTTCTACGCTTCCACATACAGCACCTAGAGATGTGTGGAAGAGCGCCAAACTTTAAATTCATTCCCTTCAACTTCTTTCAATATTTACCATTTTTATGCATTTCATTTTGAAAATAATATAAGCTAAACTCATTTGCATAAAAAACTGGATTGATTATATGCACGTGTTTTGTAGAAGCTAACGTTTGTCGTAAGATTCGATTTATGTTTTAAAATCTCTGTGCGCAATCAAATTAATTGTTGATTACAAAAAGTTCTTACATAATTGAATGTTCAAAATTCGATAGAAGCATGACAGCAATCCGAATTGCTTTACAAAATGCTGAATGTAGGTATTTTTTAATACTAACATAAGTTCTACTTTAATCAATAATTTACACATTTACACATGTTTACAATTGATGATGATTTGTTCATTTACACCAAATTCCCGACTGCCCTGAATAGGGCAGTCAGGACTTTCGTTTTGGAGGACGTGGACTAGCTTCAATTTTTTAATCAGATTAATTCGATATTTCGATGCGACCTACCTATTAATTTGTTTTTATAGATACATTGCGTACTATGTATATGAACGAGTTGGATGTAATACAATTTTATTTTCAATTTCACTTAGATCTGCCCCATGTGGATAGCTCCAAACCTTCTAACATTCACTGGTTTCCTATTCACCGTCGCCAATTTTGTTTTATTAAGTATATATGACTACCATTTCTATGCTGGTGGAGGAGGCGAGCCCGTGTCATATCCACCAGTACCAAAGTGGGTGTGGATATTGGCTGCATTCAATCTGTTTATGAGCCACACTTTAGGTTCGTACTTTTTATATATAATTAATAATTACAGTTATAATAATTCAAGTTTTTTATTCTTACTTGCTTGATTATTGACGGAATAGATGGAGGTTATTATTTTTGTTATTATTGAAAAATGACTTCAGTTTCCTATTACATAGTTATATGAAGTATAAAATATTATGTATTATTGTTACAATTGACATTTTGAAATAATTACATGTACATTTGTGTGTAATTGCAGATGGGATAGATGGCAAGCAAGCTAGGAGAACAGGATCTTCAGGACCTCTTGGGGAATTATTCGACCATGGGCTGGACTCGTGGACGACAGTCTTCATCCCAACAGGTTTATACTCTGTATTTGGCCGTGGACCCTACAGCATTTCCATCAAGAGAATGTTCTTTTGTTACTGGAATGTTTTCTTCAACTTCATTTTCTCACATTGGGAAAAGTATAATACTGGGGTATTATATCTTCCATGGGGATATGACGCGTCGATGGTGGTAAGTAGAGAATACGTGATCTAAAAGTGTTCTAGTAGTGTTACACTGACAAATTGTATGTTAAATACTTGATTTTACACAAAAGGCCTGCTTTCTTGTATTTATCGTGAGTGCGTTTGGTGGCCATGAAATCTGGAAATTCGATTTGCCCTATCACTATACCAGTGGGAATTTGGTAGAATTTCTTCTGTACGCTGGATCCATTGGTTTGTCAATGCCTGTAGCATGTTACAACGTATACAGGTAACACTAGTGTGTGTTTAATTATTCTTTTTTATAACACAAATTACAATTTTAATAGTACATCAGAACCTATGCCAAAACTTTAGAGGCTATAAGGACGGCACTGGAAAAATGCGTCCGTTTTTCGAAGCTGGAAGACCACTCTGCTCTGCGGTCATACTGATGTTTGTTACTACATTATGGGTCTTCTTGTCGCCTTCGGATATCTTAATATATGAGTCCAGAGCATTTTTCTACATGGTTGGAACGGTGTTCTCCCATATATGTTGTCGTTTAATTGTGGCTCAAATGAGTAACACACGTTGCGAAGCCTTTGACTGGCTCCTATTTCCCGTCACAGCATTGGCAACTGTCTCCGTACTTCTGAGACCAGGACTGGTTTTTGAATCTACTGCTGTGTATGTGCTGGCAATTCTATCAACTCTTGCTCAAATCCATTACGGAGTTTGTATTGTAAGTTACAAATAAGATTTAATTACACACTACAGCGTGTTCAAATAGTTTTACTAATACTAACTGTAATTAATTTTTCCCAGGTACGGCAAATGTGTCGCCATTTCCACATTGACTGCTTCCATATAAAAGATAGAAGCGATTGACTATTAGCCGACAGCGCATGAACGGAGCAATGTCTTGGGGAAAACTGATGAAAATCTTCAACATCTAATCTAATTCAACTTCTTTCCGGTAGAAATTCATGTTCCTAACATCAATGAAACCTTCGGTAGTAGTGGATTATAGAAAGATCTCACTTGTCTTGTAAGGTTTTTATTCGAATTTAACCTTTTTACGTTAAAAAGTTGATATTAGTCTCATCAGTTATTTATAACATCTTTTCTTCCCAGTTTTGCTCACCTTTTCGAGGCAAAGTCACTTATCACTCTCATCGTTGTTTTCCTTCTTTCAATTTCTCAATTATGGTGATGGACTACTTTTCAAATCTTGGATTTCCTATAATGTGTCACATGCCTTAAATACTATATCCTTAAATGTTCATTCGGGAAAGTACATTACTTCCTGCATAAAAATATTGTAATTTGTATGTTAAATGTTCTCGCAATTATGTGTATGTGTTCACGTACATCATATTTGTTGTTTGATTAGATGATTAGTAAGTTGACATCCTATTTTCGTATATAAATGCTGCATAAACCGTCACAACTTAGTATGCAGTTATTGTACACACAGTGATATTAAAAATATATACAAAATAGATGTTTCAAAAGGCACTCGTTTATACTGTCCAGTTAAGTGAGGTTGTTCTTTACCTTTAAATACAATCTCTCTGTTGTAACTACTATCAGTTTAATTTGGCATTGTAAGTTGTATTCAGTATTTCTCTAAATGTCTCCCTTTCTTTAATTGCTTTATTTGTTGTATTTTCTATTTGATTGTAGATATTCTCTTCGTGGCTTTTACTGTCTAATACTTTTCATCCTTCTTGAAGGGGCCTTTAACTTTCAGTGCTGTGATTTTGCCTACGATAGAAAATTGATTTTCAAAAAAGATCACCGATTCCAGTCGTAAATGTATTTTGTAAAATGCACGATAAGTAGTTGTTTGAAAATCATTTTCATGTGCTGTCGCCTCGTACAAACCCATTCACAATTTTAGGAATGCACTTGCTGCAATTTTATTTCGAAAAACGATCGATTTCATTTATATATAGCGATTTGAACAAATGTTGATGTAAATGATAGTGTAATGTGTTAGACTTAGAACGTAACCAAAAACATTTCAACTAATTTTATGTACATAGTAACATTCTTTGTAGAAATCTGTCAGTACAGTACTAGATATTCATACCTTACTTTACTCTAAGTTAAGCCTAATACTGTTCACTCAGATTGTACTACGAGGTATGATAGTAGTTAACTTCTATCTTGATGTTAATTTGTGTTCATGTTTGTCACTTCTTTTGGGCCAATTTTTTAATGATTCCAATGCTAACTAAGTACTATGAAGTTATCCATATTGATGCACCGTAGGTTTACATGACTATAGGTCAATGTACATTAGATTATATGATAGAATAATTAATTTATCAATGCATGCCATTAAATATAATTATGGTTTAATGATCCAAAGTAACCATACACATCAATACAATCTTTTATTTGGTATAATTTAATTCAACGTTAAATACACTACTTTTTAAAATCCATTCCCGAAATGCAAGAACTACATGTTATTATGCAAGTTTTAAATAGAATTGTTACCCTTACAGACTTTCGATAATAAATAATTAAGAATATTGTGCAAATGCCAGGAATTAACTAATAATAATTATATTGGACAGGTGAATCAGCTAATTGAAAGACTATACTCAGTATATCAATATCACTAGCATTTTGTCTCCAATATAAATAACCAGATATATTCTCATTATTGTATTTATTATAATTTCTAGCAAATTTTTATCCTCATTGTTGTTAGTTGTGTGTAGAACGTAAGTTCAAGGTTTGTAACTGAAGCTGGTACTATATTTTGTTAAACATGTCATAATTAGAATGCTGATGCTAACAATGTTGCAAGAATGCAAATGTACTACTACAAGCTAGCGGTTTGCTACCAACATTATTGTAAGGAACTCACATTCGCCTTATCGATCTTACCTGTACTACTGCAAAAATCAAAATCATAGTTTTTGAAAGGTTGTCAATGTAGACTCTAGACTGCAAACTATACAATTATACACAATAAAATAATGAAAATTTTATTTAGACTATGAACTCCGTTTAAAGGCCGCAAATGTGTAAGCTGTAAGAAAATTGTTAGTATTAGATGTTAGTGATGATAGTAACCTTATTCTTATTGTATTTATCTGTATCCCTAAATAAATGTACTATATAGTAACGTGTGTAATGTGTAATTTTACCTAGTCCCGTAGGCGTCGTGATCGAAGGCGTAAAGAAAGTAATAATGCGATGATTTAATTATTCTGACTATATAGAATGTGAATAATTATTCCAAAATGTCATTAATGTAAGCGAGCCTAGAGCAAATGAATTTAAACTTTAAAAATATAATCTAACCAACACTAATCTTAAAATAATATACTGTAGCAATTAAAACATAGTTTAGTAGAGCTATAATATTATGGTTTACCATTAGATAACCAAAATGGAGTGATACTTTCTATAATAAGATGACTAACAATAAAAAATTGAGTATTCAAATGTCCGGTTTTATTATCATTATTGACTCAAATACAACTACCATAAAAACAAAGCCTTCATTACCTTTTTAAGCTTCACCATGCTTCACACTTCATGTATTGCCATTAGTTGTTAATGCATAAATCGTGATTAAATATATGTACACAGAAATACATAAGTGTTTTATATGAATTGCAGGACTGACACCATTCTTGCCACAACGACCTAGTCAGTGTTGAATAATAATAACAACAACAATAATTAATATGTTACTGAGATTAGTAAGTTTGAGATACGGTACGATACAAATAGCGTTGTCTGTGTACTTGCACAATTAAATCATGTTTTACTGTATAAAGTGTAAACAAATGTTCCTGTTGCATTGTAGTTGATAAAAGCAACCGATGCAGATAAGACGATAAGAGTGGTGTATAATTATATTTTTGAGGGCAGATTATTATTTATTTTGTTGCACAGATTCATTTATTTTTATAAGTCTGGCTGTACATCATTGACTTGTAAGTTGTAACAATTGCGTTTAGTTGATGACATAATTGATTTAGCACAAAGGTATTTAATGGGTTATTTAAACTTACACATAATAGACTAAATACTATTATTATATAAATGCTGAAGTCTCTGCTCCCACTATGCGCTAAATAATGTTGTTTTTTATAAAAGAAAATACCGTTATTAAAAATTAATCTTGTGAACTTACCAACATACTTACTAATTAACAATATTGATAGTAACTATTGTCTAAAGTAATAATAATAATTGCTGGTAAATATTCAGAGTAGTATTATAGGCAGTAAGGGTGGTGGGCATTTTGTTGTTGCATTTTTAAATTATCAACCCGAAGAACTTGAAAAGCCGGACTTCTACCATGTAGAGAGTAAACATATTACATAAACTTGGTGTCTTATAGCTGTATTTGGAATTGGGACATTCGGACCTTATATATACAGGTATCAATATTTGAATATTATTGTTAGTAACAAGTTTTTGAATGGATTAAGCATTCATTCATGATTCCCTAATAATGACTTTGCTCAAAACTAGAGGATTTCTGCCCTCCCTCTTTGTTACATTACACAATCTTTCCCTAAACTTACATTTAGCCGACCGATTGATTTTACTATGTAAGTGGCAAGTGTTCAAGTGTTATGGTGTTTCATACATAATAAGTATAGGTAGGTAGGTCGTTACATTAAGAATGAAAGGTAAGTTAGTTACATACATAGGTAGTTATTTATATCCTGAAGTGGTTAAAGACAATAATATAACGAGTATTTATTTACAATACAGTTTAACAATGCTTTTGATATACATTTCTGGTAGAAATGTTGCAAGTACTACATAATAATATTATGATGGTTAGGTTAGGTAGATATCTTTAAAACATTTTTGGGCTCAGGACAGGTATTGATGATGATGATGATGGTTGTTGTATGTATATGTAGTTGGAGTTGTGTGTGATTTGTGATGGCTTGGTTTGTTAGCATAACTAGAAAAACGATTATGCGATGATTGTTCTACATTATTGGTTGATGTTTCTAAAGAAGGGTTTTCTCATTAAGTCCTTCTTCTGTTAATAAAATGGACTGCTTGTATTGGGTCTCTCTCTCTGGTCGCTCTCATTTCTTCCCACTCATTAGGTAGGCTTGTGCTTCGTCGTCAGCCTGAAAACTGTCTCGACTCCTTTTACATTAACGCTTACTGTTTTGACTCCTTTTTCCAGTTTATCCAGGTAGTTTGTAAAGCTGTCTACGATATTCCTGCAATAGACACATACAAATAATCGCACCCATTAGAAAGATACATAGACTGACAAGAGGGTAAACATAACATAACTACCTAAGATATTATGTGCATTTCCCTGCTTTTTGAAGTCTCATAATAGTCTTTATATTGTAACGAACTAACTTTCTGACACTTAACACCCCTATTCTACGTACATTGTGTCAATAACAAAGCTATAAAGTGTAATTGATTGAACTCCATGCATGACCTGAGATATTCATCACATTTTGCTTTCCTCTGAATCTGAACTTTATGAAAAGCAAAATTCTCAACTTGTCTTAGAGTAGGTACTACTGTTTTTGACAGGTGTACCTACTTTGATTTACCTATACTCGCAAAATGACTTTTCGTTTTAACATTTCATAAATGTATGTTTTCCGTATAGTTTCATTGCTATAACATTTGATATTTGGATCACGTACAACGATTTTAGATATTGCTGCTTAGTTTTATACTGTTTGCGATTGGATTGGACAGACATACAAGACATAAGAATACCATTATACCTCCTGCTACTTCTGCAACTAAATGCTTATGAATTTTGAGAAAGACACTGTTAAGGACAAATTTCTCGGAAACGGTTTTTGAAACGAATAAAAGGTCCTAGAGCGTGTCTTACAAATATTACAGCATTGTATACAGTATCATTTTGTATACGTGCGGATTGAGCTGTTGCGACAGATGCAGTATGTGGTCTTCGCATGTATTGTTGTAAACTGTGATGTTGTACACATTACTACTTTGATATCGACCACGTACTGACGTACTACATACAACATACCAAATCAAACTCTTTTATGTTGTAGGTTGTATGAAATCTGTGGGATTATTGTAAACAACGGTAACAGGATGAGATTATATATTTATGACTAATGTACATAACAATGATAATAATCCGCTACAGGAAATTCCATCAATAGGGCACACCTACGTAGATATACAAAACCTTTTTAGATTATTATTGAAAGTAGTTTGTTTGTAAGTTGCACATACAACGTGGGATTTGATGATTTCCTTTGTATTCTGTGTAAATGCATATAATGTGTTTCGAGTGACGGTGTAAACAGAGACGTATTTTGGCTTACATGTATTTTTCGACTTGTCCTTCTGAGTTTTTGGTGTATCTGACGACGAACCATAGATCACTGGGTAGTTGATACGCATAGACATCATGGGCATTTTTAGCATTTTTGTTGGTTGGCCGCATATGTTGTTCGAAAGCTTGAGTGAGGGTTTGATCTTCATTCAACTTTTCTGCTGACGATTTTTTGTTGTCTGTCGTCATGAGGTATGCATGTCGCCCACCGCCGTCGTCGTAGTCATAATCTTCGTCTGACGGGCGCCAATAGGACGACGACGACTTCACTCCATGACTCTTACTCCGATTTTGATTATTTGTACTGCTGCTATGATGATGGTTGTAATTATTAATGTGTTGGTGGTGGTTGTTGTGATTATGATGGTGGTGATTCTTCACTCCACGGGGTCTGCTAACGGCCAAAGTTATGCAACTCAGGCAGATATATAGAACCAGAATCTGCAATATCAATAATGCAATTATTAGTTAAATCCATTCACACTTCCTACACTACTTCACAATCTAATCTACACTATTCGGTTTAATAACAGAGACTTTGACAACAAAACCATACGTTTATTCACAATTTCCATACACTATTAACACATAATTACATTGACTACTACAACTCAACTGCTGTGGTACTAGGAAACACCACCATCCTATCCTAGTGCTACCAATTTACTTTACTCTACTTATTATGCTTCTTAACTTAATACCATCTGCATTAGTTCAGTATTAATGTTTGTAACTTGCATACGTATCGAGATTATTAAAAGTTCTAAAAATACAACGAGATTCAGGATCTTTCGTCAACGGATTTTCCATCTACGTACGATACGATTGCTTGGTATTATAGGTACTGTAAAATTATAAACTATGCCTATACCTAAAGAAGCAATATGTCGTGTGAATGATAATTACATGCAAATTATTGAACGTGCTCCTAAAGTGGCCACTTCACTTTTACCATACTTGTAGTAGTAACTATTTCTGTCTAATGAATGCAAATACGAAATACATGGTAGGTATACCTACATCGTTATCGTAGAACTAGGGGAGTAGTGCATAGTGCATACGTAGTAGTTAGAAAGTAGTTTACACCTGCATTCATCTCTCGATATGCAAACAAATAAGCTTTAGAATTCTGAGATTCTCATTCTTTTTTTCCTTTTGTTGATTGGGATAGATAATAAACTATTAGAAATGCATGCATGCATATATTATACAGATACCTAGAAGACTTGGTCATCTTTGTATATATATCTGTTTTATTGTTTGTTAATAGATGAATGGGGGATTCTTAAATGAACTTTGTTTAGAGAATATCTAAAATGTCACATACATGACAGATTGTTTGCCTCTTTTAATTATAGTTGAAGGTATCAAAACAACTAAGCTACTGTTGTTGCCACTTGTAAAATCTACATTCAATCAATGTTTCCCATTTCTACAAACACAAGGGTTAGGATTGGCTCTACACTACACTCCTACACTTAATAAGGGTATAGGGATATCTTTGGACTTCGACTGTCAGTAACATTTGTGTTGCAATAAATCTCCTTTTCAGTAGACCATGCCATGGTGTTACAATATACTGGAAGCAGAAATAGTAGTTCTTTACATTGTACTATAGCAGATATACACATAACATTATGGAACACCTATATCAACATTGTAATATGTATGCGCAACACATCTCACAAGAAGATTTTGTAATGACTAGCAATATTTTTTGCTTCTGATTGACTTAATGATATTTCATTTTCATTTCTATCACTTCATTTTTCATTTCATTACTCACACTACTATTTTTCCTACCAACTCCACTCTGGCACAAGTGATTTTTGCTACCATACTTGAATATTTTAGTGTGTTGCACACTGCACATGTATGTACCACACATACTGCTTGTCCGCTTGCATGGTGTGATTGCGTGTATTATTTGTTCTCAGAATCTCTAAGCCATGATTATGACTAATTCTTGTTTGTCTCAACCTCCAAAAGTGTATATTATACTTTAGGTGTTTGTAGACATTCCTTACTAAAGAGTATATTAAAGAGTGTAAACACTTCACTTAAATATTTTGTAGCTTTTACTTGATTTAACTTATCTTCACAATAAATAGTTATTATATGTTTTATGCGTATAACTTATATACATGTAGGTATATATGACGGTAAATACATAAACTTTGAGCAAAAGATTTGGTCTAACAGATTAGGTATGAACATTCTGTTAAATAGTTATGTAGGTAATTGAGGTGTATACATTGCATTTCTTGATAAGGAAGAGAGTTAATCTAGTTACGAGTTACGAATCTACGAAAGCAGATTTATAAATCGTTATGCAAGATCTCTGTGAGACAACCACAACTGAAAGTCGGTTGAATCATCATTGATTGCAATTTACAGCAACTGTTATTTATGACAAGACATAAACTATGCGTCCAGAAAAATGAATACCTACTGTTTATGGAAATTTTAGCTATTATGTCAAAATCTATCTACTTCCATAAACATAGGCACCTTCACCTTCCTACACCCAATGAACTTTACAGTACTATTCAGAATAAATTGTGTTTGCAAAGGAGTAAAGAAATGCAATTTAATTTCACTGACAGGTTTTATTTGAATATTGCGTCATTTGAGTAGGGTACTGCTTGCGTTCGCATGTTGTGTTATTATTGGTGAAACGCTGGCTATGACAGTATTCCATTCATGACTGTGACTTTTCGACTTCTGCACACAATATTTAACACTTACACTGGAACAAACTTCGTTGTGTTGAGTCACACCATGTAGTGTACATAGATGGTTGTTAGATTAGCTAGTAGTATATAATATAGCCATACAGATATAGTAAGTGTTAACTCGTATATAGCATTCTATTAAATATTGCATAGTTCATGTCATGTAACTTGAGTATCGCACATAATTGATCTGTTTATTTCATTCCTCAAATGAGATATAGGTACAACGTCTGCCGATCAAATGTCTGATTAACAGAAGTTTCTATACTGAATGTTTAATCGCAATATTATATTTATCTCGCTTTTAAATGTTTAATGTATTTGCAGTTTCTATTTCATGATCTTCACTTACTAAATATATAATCTATGTACCTACACAAAAAATGTTTCACACACTAATTATGTTCCTGTAAACTTATGCAAATTCTAATCAAGCCATAATTTTAGTGCTAGTAACCCGATGTATATCTACATGACTTATGCTTAAGCTGAATTTGATATGTATGTGTGAGAAGTAGCAGCATAGCATTCTTTGTATTCGTTAGTGTAATAATTGTACGGAGGGTGCAATGTTATTAACACTCGCCGAGTACGACTTAATATTCCCTATACATATTTGTATTAGTTCTAAAGTTTGATCGTCAATTCCAACTGTTGCAACTAAATTCGTTAAAAAATGATATTTTTTGGATGAGTCATAACTAATTTCCACTTAATTATACATATACACTAGTGCAATCCTGCAATCAGCACCACCGCCAGGAAATAAGATTAATACATTATTATGTGAGATACCTCACTTGTTATGACTGTGCAGGTACTTCTTTGTTTTACCTATTTAAATATTTTTTACGAATTGTTTCAACTTTCAACCTCTTTTTGTAAAGTAATTGCTTAATGTCATCAGTTAGCACTTCGCACTATGTGGTCATCACAGTGAACAGGATGTACAAAGGAATGAGTGTACACTAAGAGATTACTATATCAATATTTATCTTAAAGCCTACATACCTACCTATGTACGTCTGTACTCTGTACATGTATCATTAATGATTACATATTAAGTCCAAAAGCTATTTATTATGGTGTAGTGTAAACTAGCAATAAGATAATTTTTTAACATAATGCATAGCTATACAATAGGGTGGGGAATTCAGTATATACCTACTTCATAGTTAGTGTAGTTATAAATGTTGTATGTATTGTGTATTGTATTGTATTATACAGAATAACACAATGCACATATACACACACCAATTTAAAAAATTAAACGCATCACTATCGATTACGCGTCAGTCACGACATTCTAATGTTGCTATTCATCTTTATTGCGACATATAATTAGCTGAAATTAAAGTTTGGCTGCAACATTGCAGTAATGTATTGTAAGAAGACTGTATTTATTCGTACAAAAGATGTAAATCTTTCAATCTTTGTTTATTTCTATGGAATAGATTTTGAAAAAACCAGTTGGAGACACGAAGTATAACCAAAAATGTGTTTTAATAAGATTTTCGTTGGAAAAGAAAGTCCATGAAGACAGATAAAAGAGTATTCGTTTACAATTAGAAGCATATAGGCACCAATTTTTTACAGGGTGTGTGTAGGAATGTATGTAAATGGAGTAGAATTGCTCTAGGGTTCTTTCAAATGTTACTACGAAAAAAAGAAGGTGCGTGTTATTGAGCAGTTTTAAGGTCAATTTTGTTGGTTTGTTGGTGCATGGAGTTTGTCATCCATTAACTAGTATTCACAGTGTATGTGTACTACAACAATTCAACCAAACCTACACAGATACGATAAAACAGAAATTTATTAAACTTATTACGTCAACCAACACCTGTCTGCCTGCCTCCCCTGCGTTAGAAAAATTCTACATGCTTATTTCTGTGTGGTAAGGTGAGCAGGGCAAATACATGTTCACTTTTCATTGCATGCCATAAGCCATAATACATCCAGAAGTCACGTATAAAGATACATCTTACGACATTGGAACATTGGAACCTATGTTATAGACAATATTACTACAATATTATGCGTGTTACAATTACACGATCGTCATTGCTCGCACTACCACTAACCATACACATGTGTAGTATTATACCTAATGAAATGAAACACTGGTGTTTCTGCTTGTCTTTTTTGATACTTGATTCCTATCTTATACACTTACGTACGGGTGAAAAGACCTTGCAATAAGATCAGATTAGTGCCAAATGAATGCACTCGTTGCAGCAGATTGAGGGAGCCAGTCTGACATAACCAACAAATAAATCTGTGCACACTCAAACTATTAAATATCCATTTTTCAATGGTTAGTCATGCTAATGCATATTCTTAATGCGATATTAATGCGTATAATGCAATTCAAGTAATAAACTTCAGCTTCAAGACTTATCAAGTACAAATGTTTAATCATTTTCAAGTGCAAGTGTGTATATGCATATTATTATTACAGTTTGAAGATTGTGTGTAGTTTTCAGCAATTATAGCTTAGGTACCTACTTTACTTACTTAAAGTGAGATTTATATTGGTTGGATACAATAAATTATAAATAGCTATATACACAGAAAATGATTTTATAAAGCAGTAAAAAATAGGTCCCGCTGGTAGGTAGCGAATTTATTGTACGATGACCATGACCTCACTTATTGTTAGTGAGTAAATCTTTTAGCTTCATCATATTGCGGTAATCTCAATTCAACTGAAGGCTTGTTAAGTAATTAAACAACACTTGATGCATATTCGTAAGTAAGTAGGTACTACTTGCTACACAGAAATATCATTATTATCTTTTCCCTTAAACTATTCTGTGTATGTTATTTTTACTCAAACGAATGAATTAAAGTTACTCTACCCTTATTCTAAATGACAGGTGTTAAATATATGTGACCTCTTTAGCAGTTACCATGAATGACATAATAAGTAAAGTATGACAAGTGTCTTTGAATCACTGCACTGCATTATTGGGCCCAATGAAAGTGTCAACTTATCATGGCCTTCCTCTAGGTATATTTAAAATGATGTTGTCAATGAATGTAAATAAATACACATAGATCATTGCATAACTGAATTTGTAATTTTCCTACATATATATACGATTACTCGATTACGTTTGATACATAGGATGTGTGAAACTTGTTTTGTGGATCGTGTAGTGCGTAATACTATTTATGTATAACGTGTTGTTTCCCTGTTACATAACATGATGTAGGTGTACTGGCTGGAGATAACAAGACACCATACACATGCAAAGTGGAAAAACGTACAGCTTTCATTTCATGTATTACTACGTAGTATATAAATATGGTAAGCCTTGCCTTCGCATGACTGTTGGACGTAGCATTACCATGATCGTGATCATTTAGTGTAGCTTTAGTTTATTAGGCAATTCAAGTTGTCAGCGTATTTTTCGGAGTTCCTAACGTTCACGTACTGTTATTATGGATCGGTACGAGGGATTGTTCAGTGCAATACACATAGTAATGCCATCATAGCATTACTTTTTATTTCTTTATTATGTTTAATGCACTCTGCGAATTACTCTCGTAAAACACTTTAAGACGATAACATTTTGCATAATATTTTCAACATACTGATAGCATTACTGTCTCTAAACCTTACATATTGTACTGTACTGACTGTGTATCTATTTTCAAATTAAATACTATACTCTGCTCACAGAATACATACCTTAATTCCCAACATTATTATTGTATGCTACCTATGTGGAATTCACACTGAAACTGATACTCCGACTATCACATACATACCTACGCATGTTTACATTGGAGAATTGGAGAACTTTGGAATCACTGAAATAAGTCCAAATGGACCGAAAATGGAATACCTATAAGTAATAAGTGCTTAGGAGGACTATTATATAAATGTTTGGTTCCTGCCTGGCAGAGACACAATGAGTTTTAGGGTGTAGGGTGTATGGGTTGCGTAGATAGCGAAGAAGGTCTACAACATACATACAATAGTCTAGCCGGCAGACACTACACTAAGCTAAAGTTGGTAAATAATAATTACTTACGCGTTGAGTGTAATACATAGAGTCGAACGACTAGTAGTCACTAATCACAAAATGAATATTCAGAGTAGACATGTCAGACTGTGATGTTGTGTTATCTGAAACCCTTTGCTACATCATTCTACAATTACTTACTTAGGTGGGGCTTCTTCGAGCAAATTTTAATGCTTTGCCTACCTGCTATGCCTGTGCTACACTATATGGTGTGGTATGGTGTGGTGTGGCTGTTCTTGTACAAGATGACTGTAATGTTTTAATATATGGTGTCGTGTAGACATAGTCGTGTACGATGAAATCTATGTTTGTTTAATATAATGGAAATGAGAGTATATTATAGTAACTATGAAAATGTAAATTTTATACTGATCCTGTTGCTGATATCTTTGGTTAGTCTAGTTGTTTGACTTGGTTGTGTGGCGTGTACGCAGTAATTCGTATACTTAAGCATAAAAGAGGATAGAGATACGATATCTTTAGAAGGAACGATGAGATGAGACTTGAAAAGCGTTTTCTGTGTGTTCAAGGATGGAATTAGTGAAACTTGCTCACCACCACGAGCACGCATAATGGGAGTCTATTCTGTATATTGTAATTTACTGCGTGTACATATAATTTTCCTTGGATATGTATTGTATAAACAAGGAGGACTCTTGGTATCTGTACTAGTAGACCAAGTATCTCTGTACTTTGTGGGCAAATAATAATACTTAAATTGTAGCTTAATTTATAAAGGGTGAATTTCCCCAGAGTCACACTGTTGGAGTAGGACTTTAGTTTAGAGCTGCTAGGGTATAAAAGCGGTCTAATCGTTGTTGTCGGCTGGAGCAGTAATAGAAAATGGAAATAAAGTAACACAGGATGCTAATTGTAGGAAGAATTCCTTAGTAAACAATTCACAAACATCCGTATCACATTCATGAATTTGTGTCCCTTTTAGATTGTGTAGCAAGGCAGTCGTCGTATCTGCGGTTTGGGAAACTCTCCAGTCAAAGTCTCTTATTAACGTGGCCTTTCACAATTAAAAGGCAAGTGAAAAGCTACTGTGGTATTCTATCCCTCTAATATAAG
The DNA here is from genome assembly GCA_034694085.1 of Pogonognathellus longicornis. NCBI lineage: Eukaryota > Metazoa > Arthropoda > Collembola > Entomobryomorpha > Tomoceridae > Pogonognathellus > Pogonognathellus longicornis. The sequence goes on from JAQFYB010000715.1 coordinate 20,173, forward strand.
TTATCTGATATTCAGTGTATGGAAGGTTGTGTCTATACCTAATAGCCAAGACCCTTTAAAGGATTCAGAGGAAATAATAAATGGGAAAATGCAAATTACACTGGTGAATAAAGCTAGATTACATATTTCGTTAGACTACCAGCTCCAATGAAGAGTAAATGAACAGGAGAATGAAAAGGATCATAAATTGTTTGGTGGTTTGGTTACTTACGATTGCTGTTGTAGTTTTTGACTCCATGTTAAAATGCCAACTTTTACTTTTATCGTTCAAAGTTTAACGAGTTAGTTTACACTTGTCTCGTCAGTGGAAACGTGGCCGAAACTGAGGAGACTTTTAGCAGGAGCAGCAGACTTGTGTATAACACTAGCTGTGTAATTTGTCCATGTAGAATTGACTCATACAATGAAATATTCAGTCTTGAGAAACTATAGCGATAAATCCAACGTAATCCACTTCCACTCTGCAATTTACTGCACTATGGCCTTCCGTTTCACTCTTGCCTACTATTTTCTCAGCTATTACACCATATTTTTATGTTGCCCCAGTCGAATCACACAATTTTTGCTCACACTCAGTTTTCTCGGAAAAACACGTTAGAAGCCTGTGGTACTTACTCACTCACGATCAGTACCTTGTCGTACAACAACACTAACTATATATAGTAGAGTAGGTATATGTATGTCAAGTTAAACAGCACAAAATTGCAGTATAACGTTGTCCCATGGTATGTTATATTAGGTACTACGTTCCTTTACGGACAAGTAGCAGAAGTTTATAGAATCAATCACAATCAACGCCAAGTCGACATCCGCCGTTTATCGCTCAGTTTATGGCTAGGAACTTGGAATTAAACATCAAAACACAGATAAGAGTCGGCTTAACTCAACTCTACTTTCAGATTAATTCTTTCCTTTCGGGGTTTTCATGGAATATAAAGTTCTCCTCGACTATAATAGCAGTAAATAACATACGAACAAGCAGAAGCACTTTTAATGTTTTAACACAGCTCTTCTGTTCTTTTTTCTGTTCTTTCCCTTGTAGTAGTCTATGTAGTCTCTTACACACAAATACACCAAAGACTCAAAGGATACTTGCTATATATGTACTATGCCACAGTAGCACTCGATCTGGAGCACTGTACAACAACAACCGACACAAACAACTGCACGTTTATCTCTATTGAAACTCAATTCCATCCACTTCACTCAACTCCAGTCAGTCACTGATTCTTTAAGATGCGGAAAATTTGACGCCCACAACACAATCAGTCGGCTTACTCAGCTCAGCTTATCCAATGCAATTCTGCACCGGAGTAGAATTTGATTGTGTAGTTCTACTAGTAGTCCTAGTAGTTGTATAGCATAGTGGTTGTACTTCTAGTGTGTGAATAGTGTGTGTATGTGAGTTGTGTCGTTTACTTTACTCTGGACGTGTTTGTGTGTGTAAGTTGTGTATGTGAATGTGTAGTATGTGGATTGGTACGTATGTAGTATTGTATTGTATATTGTATTAGTAGTTTTTAGTTTGTGTGTACTTGTGTGGGTATAATATTTTGTTATAAAAAGGAGAACACTTGTCTGTCCTGCTCTCGCTCTCCTGCTTTACTTGACTTGACTCGACTCTACGCAACTCAACACTACTACTACTACTAGTAGTCAAGACAAGAAAGAGTCAAACTCCAAAATGTTTGCAGTCAAAGTCGTTTTATCAAGCTATCCATGAGTATAATATTAGGTATGTGTATGCATCCTCTCCTGGATTGAACGTTTCTTCCTCCTCGTCTAACACATACACACACAAACACAATGCTACACACAAGAACTGCAAAAGAGTCTTATTCCAAGCACGTCTAGGTTTTAGAGCACAAGTTATTTAGCTGTGGCTTTAAACTTGTGATACTGCTACACAACAGCCAACTAAAGTGTGTGTATCTATGTATAAGTAGTGTAGTTTTGTAGTTTGTAGTTTTGTAGCTCTATCACTACTAGTACTTCTACTACTAGACTTCTTTCTTCAGTCAGTGTAAAAGAATAGTAGGTATAGAGTGTGGCACCCGTGTGTCCGTCTTGCTTTCTGTATCTATATATGACGTGATATGCAGTGTTATAAATGGTATTCACCTTATTTCTTATGTATACGTACGTAACGTAGTACGTACATGCTACAAAAGCAAAGGTATGATATAGTATGACTAAAGGAATAAGAATATTATGTATATCTACCTATGTAAGTAAATATACTTACTTACCTGTTTAGTTTTCTCCAGGCCAACTAAGACAAAAACCAAGCCTTCCTGATCCCCCTGCCTATGCTATGCCTGCCTGACTAAACTAAACCCAAATCTGCTCTTGCTCTATTACATTACTTTACATATTAAAATTCGAATACGAAACACACTAAGGCAAAGTAAGTAAAAAAGGAATAGTAGTACAGAGATATTACATACACTTATACACAGATAAACTGAATGCGATTGCGACCAAATGTATCTGTACTTACTACTACTACTTGAGCTATTCATCCACTCCGCAATAGTAACGCAATGCTTTCATAGCAAACAAACAGGTAAATGATAATACGGAGATAATCCAAGTGATGAGATTGGGTTGGTGTTGCCAACATCATCCACCACCATCGGCAGCAGCAGAAAAGCCACACAGAGATAGCAATGATGATGAGCCAACAACGATGAGCCCAAATGAATGAATGCGTTACTTTGCTTACAATTTCAACACGAGCACCAGCCACCACCACCACCAGCAGGCAGATTTCAGTGTAAAACTGCTAGGCGGTCAGAAAAGTCAACCAAAAGCTACTCCTCTCTATGGCACAAGTACGAGCACAGCACACACAACTAACTTTCCCAGTTTACTTTAATATTGAGCACCACTACATACAAATATCATACTCATATTTTATTTTACACAGACATACACTACTGTTATAAAGAATTGCATGTACTAGTAGTGTATAGGAGTAGCTAAGCAATTTTTTGTATAAAACGAAGTAGCACCGCAATCTACAGCTCTCTTTGTTAAAATACCTCTATTCTCGCAGATTGCCTGACTCGTATGTATGGAAAGAAGTGGTTACCTTTTTTACTATTACATCTATGCTGCGTGCAAAAGTCATGAGCACAAGAATGCTTATTAGGAATTTTATTGAAGCTAGATCTAGGTGATTTATATAGCAACGTGTAATATTGTACTTACAGGAGTTGGTAGTATGCGACAGTTGTTGGAATTGATATCTCAGTTACTCACGTAACCTGTCAGGGCTAAACCATACCTCTTCCCTTATTCCAAAGCACTACCTTTTACCTACCACCGATACCTAAGCTTTAAGCTACGAGTATGATTATTACTATTGTCCCGGTGTAGTCTCTGCAGGTACTTGTATATACACCATACCTACATATTACATATGTCGGATGATATATGGAAGCTGTGTGATGATGATATTATTAGTTGGTTTTGGTCTTATGCCATAAACTTATATTCACTATGTTAGCTACTAGTACCTTACCTTAGCTACCTATTCTTAAGACATACGTTCATACAGAAACAGACAAGATGCAATTTCTTCCCGGTTTGGTTTGTTTCCACACAAAGAAGAGTTCTGAACGTAGGATTTAGACTGAACTGCGGTTCACAATTGTCGGATGACTTATATGCACTCAATTGGGGAATTCTGGGAAAACCGGGCAGAAAATATTGAAGCAACCAGCTACTTACATATCTGTAGTAAAAGCAAGGCAGAAATGGCAGCAAGAAGGGCCAAGTTACACAGTACACAAACACAGGGAGACTCTGAGAAAGAGATAGCATACGTCTCTTCCTTGCCCTACGTGTATGTATGTACTGTATACGATAGTAGCACTAGAAAGAACAGTTTGTTCCTTTCATCTATATTCTGATGCTATAAAGTTTGTGGAGGAAGATACAGACAGAAGATGCAGTGAAGGAAAGACAAGGCAGCAAAGCAAAAGCTGCCGGCAGTTGACTCGGTCGGTCGGTCGCAGCCGTAATGTGAACAGTGAATGTAACCCTAGAAGAAGAGGAAGAAGAAGGTAGTACGAATACGAAAAGCTTCAAACCAACAAACTATTGTATTCTACTACGGTATACTAAAGAAAGAAACGAGACATGAGATGAGACGGCCTGCAATGTTATGAGATGAGATGAGGATGAAAAGTACTTTGCCATCTTCAACATAGCTCTACCTATTTATCCACCAGAACACTATGCAATCCACGACTAGGACGAATACTCCTTTTTCCTTCCACTTGCACTAGGACCCATAGATTCTCGGATAAATTTGGCTGCTACATACTTTGCCTTTGCTTTGGCTTTTGCTTCCTTGGTTTTGGGCTGTGTGTATTTGACTGGCTCCTGCCTCTCTGTTACTGCTATGATAATGAAAGTAATAATGATGAGATGGTAAGACAACGGTAGTTGATACTTTGATACCTATACACAGTGGCTTTGTGATGATGAGATGAGATCCTTTTGCTCTTCTATGTTTTACGTCCACTCTCCTCCCTTCCCTTCCCTTCTACGGAAGTAATACACGGAATGACGAGATTAGTATTTGTAGTTTTGTGGAGTGGATGACATTGTAGTGGTTTTGTTTGTTATACTGTGTATAAGTAGTAGGTGGATATGCTGTATACATTATATTACCTATGTCGTGTATACAGACACAAAATATAGAGTGTTATATTAGTAATGTATCTGCTTCTAACTAAGTTTGCCTTACGCAGCTCTGGCTTTAGTAAGTAATAATAGTTTACTTACTAATAAGTTGCTAAAGTAGGATAGTTGAGCTTTGCTGAGGCAATATTATACACACAATGCAATGCGCAATCCAAATGTTCACTCTGTGTCTCGCTGTTTTATTTCTATGATTTGTATTCTCTGTGCATTAATATTACTATTTACTTGGTAGCTGCGAGTCCGACTGAGTGCGGGTGAGCGCCTTACCTTTTGATAATAACGATGTTAGTCGAGAATGAATGAAGCACTGTGTCTGTGTCTCTAAGCAAAAGGCGTCTGTAGTATTTTTGCCGTATTTGGTTACTTGGTCTTAAATCCAATTTTCCTGGTGAGTCTAACTCAGTCTATAGCCCAAGTCGTATCCGAATTTGTAGCCTAGGTATGTGTACTTAATAAGGCAGGGTTAAAGTTATGTAGGGTTGATGTTGACGTTTTGGAGACTATTTGAAAGAGACGATGTGTTGGGTGTTGATGAGGATGGAAACAGAGAAGATCTCTGTTCGGTTCAGATACCCGACCACAACTGAGCTGACATTCTGGAGCGATGCTCGTGTTTTGCAGAGTGTTGGTGTTGGGCTTTCTTGGTTTGGTGGAGGTGGTTGTAGATTGTAGGAGGCAGTTTTAGTATTTGTCTCGTTGATTGTAAACTTCACTTGTAGTATGTTAGTATGTATACTGTAGTAGGATGTACAGTGCTGGACTGGAACTTGGTTTGCCAAGAAAATGTGTACGACAGGACAGGACAGGAGGAGGTGGTGAATTCTGTAAGGATAATGGTTAAGAAAGTTAAACCGACAGTCTTTTAGGTCCCAGCAGTACATCGGACCGTCGTCGTAGACTTAGTTTCCTCCATTAGTGTTCCTGGTAAAACTTACGTTGCTCTTATTAGTGCTGTGTTGTTTGTTGGGCAACAATAATATGTATTTCTTCTCAGTTACACGTAGTATTAGTGACTCAATGTAATATGAAACTATAAGTAAGTAAAGTAAGTAAATGTATTATTGGGTTTGTATGGCCTGTACGTGCGTCCGTATGTATGCATCCCCACCACCATTCCAGAACTAGAATCGGGTCGCGGGTATAATAGTAAGTGTAGTTTTCCAAGATGGGACTTTGTTATTTTTGTTGAGAGTCTAGCGTCTTCTTGCTTTATGTACATATAGCCACCAGCGAAGTTGTTACAATGAAACTGTGAGCTGGAACAGAATGTTGTTGTAATCTGTTTGTCTGTTGTTGTGCTTTCTTGGAGAATCAATAAGAAAAAGAATTGTAGTACATAATACACTACCTTGTTCCTGTTTCATAAATAAAGTGCTTTGGTCAGTGAACGATGATGATGGTAAATGTAGGGGTAGGAGACCGAAGGTTTGTAAAGGAGGCAGGTCAACTCAAACACAAGTCTCACTCTCACAATCTCTGGTTCTGATATTCTTTTCTTTTCTTCTTCTACAGATTTCAAAAGTGTTGAGGTGTGGCTGTCGTTTGATGTAGGATTGTACTAGGACTCAATGTTGTTGATGTTTCTTCAACAGTGAACAGTCTGGCTCTGACTTCAACAAACTAACAAAGAAAGTACACATCTAAAAAAGTTTTTGTCACGGCTACTACTAGAATGAATACAGTAGATTGAAAGCAAAACACCTTAGCACTTACTGGTAATTTTCAGTTCTGTCACACTAACATGTAACTCTTATGCTAGCATTAAACTTATGTTCCTATCCTAACAGATTTTAACATCATGTCAAAGTTTTGAACATGAAAACGCGAGAAACTGTAATAATAGAGTAGAAGTAAATGGGGAAATGAACTTAATCTAACTTATAACTGTGTCGAAATCTACAAAAGGCACACGACACAACTAAAACATCGAAAATAATAGTAATTTTGGTTTACGCTACAATAAACCAATTTATGTAGGTATATAGGTTGAGATAGCAAACCTACATCAAATGTTTCCTTCAAGTACCACAACACCTTCAACATTACATTCATTACACATGTAGTAGTATTTGGCAAACCTTTAATGATACATTTTCGCAAACATCACACTTAAATTGTATTCTACTTAAATGCAATCACATATATTGTGGGCCTTCAGTAAATTGTTTTTTGCACAGATTGCAATTACCGATACGTTCATTTTGAATGGTTGTCTGTATCTAAACGCAAACAATTTCTTTCTTATAGCTCTAGCTGTAAGGGTTGCATTTCAGAAAAGTAGCAAATATATTATTTGCTTACATGTGGCATGCGATGTCTAAGGCATTGAAATCCAATTATCACAACCTGCGATACGGTTCTTTTCGTTTCACATTAAGGCTTTGATTTGTGGCTTGACTGAAAAATTTCGACATTCACTGTGTTCGAGTCAGAAAAGGAAATGCAAATGAAATTGCGAATTGATTCCCTTTTCTATTTGCACACAGTTGGGAGAGATATTAGAGAGATAGGCATAATGGGTCTATTAATCATGCAATGTGGATGCTGTAAAGATAGTTGTAATAATCGGTAATTGGTTGTATAGTAATCCTTCTCTATGTGCTTCTAAAGTGGTAGTTGTAGACCTTTTCATCTTTTGGGTCAAGTCAAGTCACGAATGGAGTTCTTTCAATCAGAACATGGTAAATGGTAACTACTCTTCAAAGGCTTTCCATTCCATTGTAAATGATAGCCAATTACACGTAATATTGATGTTCGCACAAAAGCAAAGGTTCTGCATTGTAGTCGCAATGTCAAAGTGGAGCTATATAACCATTTAGAATAATGGTTGATGCGATGGACCCTCTGCTGGAGTGGCATGATATGGTATGGTGGTTGTACAGTGGTATGGTGGCCGTAGACTCAAACCATCGAGTCAAAGCGACTTGCATACATATACTACATGGAAGATTGAGAGAAAGCCCCAATTCTAACAACCGGGTACATAACATAGTTTCTAATAAATTGCCGCGTGATGAATCGCATCCCAAAATCCCAATAGCATTCACATTTGCGTTTGGCATTGATGGAACTTGAGTGAGCACTTGTTCTGTTACATTACACTTACAATGCATTCTATTCTATACATCGTTACCTTATCGTGTAGCAGTAGTTAAAGTAAAATAGTAGGGAGTAAAGCACAATACAGTTACATAGAACAAAAACAGACAGCTCTACAACAACTACATTTTGTATTAGATTCTGTATTCCAGGAGAAGTATAGAAGCGCTTTATGTAGTAGCAACAACTACAACGAATACTAAAAACTATAAAGCACAAGTGCACACTAACATGTAGAAAAACGCAATGCTGGTGTGTTTGTGTTGTGTTGTAGTCACAAAGTTTATTTGGTGATTGGGTTTTCGGTGTTACTAGTTATTTGTATTCTACGCTACAGGGAAATGGAAAAAATACCGTTGTGTAGTTGCAAGTCGACGTTGAAAGCCAAAAATCTCAACTATCACATTTCAAACTCTCTAGAGAAGAGCCACATTTACTGTTCAGGCTACAAACTCATGTTGGTTGTAAAGAGCCGAGAGTTGAGTGAGATAGACCTTCGAGACAAAATGAGAATTCTCTGAAGATTCATTTCGTTTTCATGCTAGCACTCGCTATCCTATGCCTTCCTTGTGTTGGGCTATGATTACAGTGTATCGCCCTCAACTCCATTCCTACATACATGTATAATATCATACTCATAGTACGGGCATCCTATGTATCATCTAATATTCCTGGGTACGCAAGGCATATAGAAAAGAATATTCCTATTTTGGCTATTAACTTTGCCAGAGGAAGTTATCTTAGCCCTTCGGAGTTGGTAGAGACAGAGAGAGGCTTGCACGAGAGAAGAGATGATTACCTGGTTTACTTGCTGCTGCGATTAAACAGAACTTCATTTAAGATTCACACTTTAATTCGAAACAGACGACCACACTCTGCCTCGTGTCAGCAAAATTCTACACCATTCCCCCGTCTCCTCTGACAGTAATAGTTCTATGGCTCGGTATCAAATGAAGAATAATTTACTAATACCTTCATAGTGCTAGTAGTGTCTGTACAGTGTAAGCGTCTTCACTGTCTCATAATATAGTCATATACTTACAGCATCCAAACAAATACAGTGTCTAAGTCACACGGTGACATTTATCCAGGGCAGTCCTAAAATCTCAAAACACAAACAAGCTTAAATTAACCAACCTACATACATACATGTTATCATTTATCAATCATTTTTAGATTCCTTGTTCATAGTATTTATAACCAAATCAGTATACTGTACAATGTTCCACCTATAAATGCATTTTAAATGCAAAAAAACTTGGTAATAATATTTGCTGATGTAACGTTGAAGTAAATGCGAAAGACAGTAATAATATTTAGAGAAGAATTGTTGCAGACGACACAATCGGCTCTTTAAATCATTTCAGGATCATTCGTTCGGGCCCTTCATGGTCGATTTTCTTCATTATCGAAGTATTTCACTAAGTATTATATGTAGGTCGTAGGTAGGTTAGGGGATTGATGAAGTAGTATGTAAAAGAATGTTTATCCATTATTTCATAACAGCAATAAAATAATACGACAATAATAGTAGATCGCTTAATACATAGGAGACTCATATGTACCTCCATATATAATATTATCACTGATTTATATAGCATAATATAACATGACACATCGTTCCCACCATTAATTGCTATTACGTTTAGTTAGAATTGTGGAAGCGATAATGTTTTGCGTACATAGTTGCACGTGTAGCTTATACTAGATTAAAAACGTAATACAGCATGGTTGCATAGCACGAGTATGTATAGTATGTAAGTTTCAAGCAGTTGTATCCGTTGTGTAAATGAGATATGTACCACAACATAGTAAATCATAAGCTACAGTGAAAGTAAAATACCTATGAAATTAATAGGTATGAACTTTAATGGCAAAAATCCCAAAGTACCTATATGCTAAATTCACAATAGATAAGATTATGCAGTTTTATTATTACTGATAGTGTTTTTTATGCGTAAACATTTATTTCAATTATGACCAGTTACAGTTAGGTTGGTATGTATGTATATTGATTATAAATGAGTAATGATTGTATTCATTTCATTTGCATCGTCATGCACAATGGTTATAATCTCATTTGTTCTACTTTGAATTATTTATTCGTAAAAATAACTACTTCGCAACCTTTTCTATGTATACAAATGAAAATGAAAACAAAAAGTACAGCTACATATATTATAGGAATGCGGACTTGGAACCGGTAAACTAGTTATGTATATCACATGTATGCATGTATGTATATTAAAATTGGAATTACATGGATGAGACTATGAATTTACATTAGAGGAGTATTAGTACAGGTTATGTACATGAATGTACCCATGTATGATAAATGAATGATTGGCATGCACATCTACATACACACATAGTTATTTGCACATTGTCTATTTGCATCTGACATGTAATTTAATAATTTCTCATGGGAAAAGGCACGCAAACGTATTTAATGTTAGCAATTTTTCCATGACGTTTTTATGGCGATGATGATAGGATATGAAATGAAGGCATGAAATAATTACTCAATTTGTGAGTTGTGGATGTCACCATTCAATCCTAGCCTCATCTTTTTCATTTCTACGAAGATCTAACTAAACTATATATAGTAAACTGTTGCCAAACTATCGCATTCATGCTGTGCTGAAAATAACACAAACGAATCAACAAAACAGCGATCACACAATAATAAAAGCCATCAATCTACTTATATAGCAGTAGACCTTACACAAAGTGAAAGACATATGGGATCACTGTAAGAATTTCTGGCTTTGTCGTTGTTCTGCATTAAATAAGCTCTTATTACCATATAAATACACTCTCTGAATTTCAAATAAAAAGCAGAAGTTAGCATCACCATAACTTATCGAATTTGGCACATGTATCAACTTGACTTAACTCGATTAGCCCCTAAAACTTTTGTGCTCTCCCCCCTCCCCCTTCCTTGGCTAAGTTAACTTTTAGTCGAATAAAGCCATGGATTTGACAGTTCATGTTCCATGCACAATCGCCGAACTATTTAATTATAATGAATCTTCCACTAGAAAGAACTAAATCTTCCTGTCACTCAAAAATACTATCCCTCTTCGCTTTATATATATCTTTCAAACTCTATCATGAAAATAGTTAACTTACTTTCAGTTGAGCAAGCAATGAGTTATCCCGTTTTTTAAATGCACTAAAATGAGTATACGTAAAAACAATGTATTACTTATAGGCTCTTCTTCTAGGAAAGCGAAAATTGCAATCATTCTCATTCATATCATATTACAAGACAAGTATACTGCGAAAGTTGGAAATATTGAAGATGAATTTGTGATACTAAATAAATGCTAGCAACAAAACAACGTTACATTTACATGTACAAACATAGCGACTTATTTGACTGCAGACAAACAGAAACAGAGCAGTCTGATTTATAAATCCTGAATAGTAAAGTAGGATATTATAGTAGGATATATTAGAGTGATGATACACATGAAAGGAAGAACAGCCTAAGAATAATGATAAATGGAAATGAATTATGAATTGCTCGTGACATATGTTAAACGAAGCAAAGTGACAACCAGAAAATGTCGTCATATGTCTCTGTCATTCATGAGATTAGACAAATACAAGCGTAGTGGCATACAGAGCATAACGGTGTTTGTTTGTTCGTCGGCACTAAGCATGTAGCCAATAAAATTATATATTAATAAATCCCGATGATATGTATGATACAAATACAACTATACTCGCACACAGATTACTTGACAGTTTTGAAACATTCTGGTGAAGTCATTTCCATTTTCAGATTTGTTTACCATGAATGGAAATCGTGCAAAGTTATGATTGTGTTGTATGTTTGTGCAAATCTAATTTGCTGGGAAACTTTATAATAATATTGTTGTTTTGGGTCTTATCGTATATTGTACCTTCGGAGATGCCACGAATGTCAGCCGCAAGTGAAGTAAGTAACAAAATGATGATACATTGAATACACTATGGGAAATATCCAAATGTCAATTGTACTGGTGAACTACGATACGAACACGAACACAAAATATCTGCAGTGCACAAACTACAAAACTTGAAAGACAACACACAGATAGCAACTGTGACAAAGTGTTCCATTAGTATATTCGCTCCAACTGACATTTACTTGATATGGAAAACATCACATCATATTCTGCCATTTCGCTAGCCTAAGTGATCTTTTCCCTTTAAAATGCTTTTGTATGTCTTTTTAATAGGTAAAACATGTGTTCAAATTGATCTTTAGCACAACTTGGTAATACCACCAAATGTATGGGGACCATGTAAATGAATTTCAAGTTATATGTAACAAATTGACCTTTAAAAACTAATAATATTTCCATGATCCCGTTTTCTGACATTACGGCACTCAATTTCATGCAAAAACTTTAGTCAAGTACCTACACCGTCGTCGTTTTCTAGAACAATAGGCACACGTTTTGAGAATTCATAGGTACTCCATCCAAGAACGCTCACTAGGTATCTTATCTACTCTATTTTATTTTGATGGACATGTATTGCATAATATTTTAGAACTACCTATGTATTCTCATTCACCAAGTTTTGTATTTCACTAGGATTTTATCCTGGTTGCATTCTTCAAACACGTAGTTTCTCGTATCATGAGTCCTTGAGCTAAAACTAGTGTTTATTGCGAATTTCTATTAGTCACCAACATACTGAGTAAAACGACACACCTTTAGGCAATTGGTAATTTCCTCTACACAATTAGTTCTGTTTAAACTAATTGTAAAAAACTAATGGGATCGGTCATAGACCTCATGCCGGAGTTTCATGACATGAAATGCAGTAGGCAAAAGCATTCCCTTATCAAATGGGTTGGATTCATGATTCTGTAATTTCTGATGGACACTAATAGTGCGAATATTACAGTAGTTTTAGTATGTATTAGGTGTGATAGAAAATGCTATATAAGGCTAAGGTATGCTACCACTTCCAACAGATCCAGGTATCAGGTACACATCTTTGTACTAGGAGCCATCATATCTTGTAACGAAACGAGGAGTATTGGAAGTTCAATTTCATGGTGAAGATACCAAGAAGAGCATAATAAACCTAATTATTTTTCTATCCCTTTTATATTTACATACACTATAGATACTGTAGTATCTTACACAAATATATTTCATGCTACAGGCAGTACTGTCCACATTCATGATGATATTTGAGCATGACAAGTAAAAATTACTTTTGCTAATCATGCTGAAACAGCCAACGCACGTCATTGCTGCAAAGCAGGCCTTCGGTAATAATATTGTGTTCGTATTAAGTCTACTACGAAATTACTATGGTATATACACATAGTTAGTTTTATACACATAGGAGTATCCGTTCATGTACATACATATTTAGAACGAATGAAAATTGTGAAACTACATTTGTGGCAAGTGGGTGTTGTTATCATAGCATCTGAACATGATAAACTCATGCAAATTATTTTACTCTCAGTATTCTATCCTAGTTCCAAATCAACTTATAACGCAGATAACCTCTAATTAAACAAATTAAATTCCTGCGAAACGTAGTTAGCTGTAGGAAATTTTGTTCAATCAAAAGCATAAACATGTTCGTTGTAATTTACCATTAGCATCTCACAATTCAATTTTCTCAGTAGTTGGCATACCACGTACTGTGTGCATCCGAATGATTGCCCCAAATAACACGTAATCAAATATTACTCTTCAAAAGTTCTCAGAGATCCAAAAGACCCGAAATTAGGAATTAAGGAAATTACCGCCATTATACCCCCCGGTGCAGTCCTAGGAAATTAATAATATACATGTATCTTTTCTAACAAGGTACCTACTATATAGCTCTTTGATTACAAGCGCACCCAGACCTACCTACTGTGATAATTTTGAGCATTGCATAGTTTATTGCATACATCCAACCGTTTACTAAGAATTATGCAATGATTTTTAACCTACTCGTCGGAAGCCAACATAGGCGTAGCAAGGCATTGGTTTCGGGGGGGGGGGGCAAACTCAAAACATGAGGTATGTAGAATAATGACTGTGTTCATTTTCGCACGAAATTGTAATCAAATTTGGGCAAAAATGAACATAACTACATAAAATTCGCAGCGGGAAAAATTTTGCTATTTTTGATACTTTTTTTGTTAAAATAACCTCTTTTTTCCGGATTTCGGGAAGGGAGGTCCCCCTAGCCTCCTGGGTCCGCCAGTGGTAGCCATTGTTTACTATTATTAGTATTTTGTAAATACACTTGCAGGAAAACTCGCAAACTATTCAAATTGCTTATTCTTCATAATTATAATTCTTCCTGTTATAAATATTTTTATATCAAATATCAAACAAAGAATACCACCACAAAGAAAAATGTAGGCATGCTGCAGGGCAGAAAAGTAAAGTTGATACATAATTATGCAAATTCAGGTGAAGAATTCAATGGAATGATTAGCATAAAGAGTAGGATGCGTAACAAGTAATGATGGTATTTAAGAAAGACTAAAGAAGTTAACACACGTGTTCGGGTGAAAATGCAAATATTCAAGACACAGTGTAAATTGACCTAAAGGTACTAAGTAATTTCATGTTATCATTTAAATAAAAACAACACGGATATAAAGCGCAAGTAAATGCCCGAAGATATGGAATGATGATACCTAAGAAATTGTATGTAGCTCATTTATTCTGAGAAAATAATGTGATTCTATAGACGCAAAAACATTTAAGAGTGAGTATTTAAAAAATAATTTTCATGTAAGAGATCCATAGAAAGTGTACAAAACAATCTACCTACGCACGTACATACATACTTGTACTCTTGCACACATATAAAAAAGAAGTCCGCAGGTTTAGATGGCATGAAAAAAGACGTTGCGTTACACGGTGTACGTATTCCTGGTAGGAGTAAAAACTTCGTCATGGAATTTACGTAGCCCCTAAGAAAAACACGTGAAGCCTATTACACCCAAGACTCTCTGTGGGCAGGTGGGTATAATGCGTATTAAAAGCTCTTTGTTATGATAATGATGTAATAGTATGTGCTTCTAAAAATTCACGGGCGAAAATATTTGTATTAGCTACATGTTGATAAAGATGTGAAAGAAACATGGTATGAGCTGATCTTACATGATCTTTTTACATGGTTCAACTTAAGCCCAGTAAGACGAATTGATCCCGAATGACATAATGATATGCCTGTAAGCGATTGCAAGAAGCCCACACTGCTCCAAGTTGAAGATATTGTGGTTGTGCAAACTATCTGCGTCAATTGGAAACTGTCGTGAAGAGTTAGGATGATCAATGCAAACTTACAGGATCTAGAAGTCGAAGAACGTGTAGGTATCCTACTAGTACCTAGTTACTTTTATTGCTGAGTAAATATTTTACTATGATGTATAAATATGGGTACATACTTACATGTAATACCTAATGCTATTTCTTCAAATCCGTTTTATCATGTCCCATCGTATGACTGTGTCAATCAGTCAAAGTCAAAGTAAGTAAATTCACATCTGAATTGATGCTTGTCATCGCTAAGAATAAATTTAATACGACTGAAACAAACACCCAGCTAGACTTTTATGCACCTCTCGGCTTAATGGTGTACTTTGCTCGTATGTTTTTTCTTCAAGATATTCATACATAGAATACAGACAGACTCACTGTCGCAAGATCCCGTCTTTATTCCGCTGAATTAACAAGAAAGTGATGTCACCGGTCAGTTCATATCACGATTACACGATTATATTCAATCAAAAAGGCAGGCTGTGTGTCAGATGAATACAAATGAATGATAAATGAGCCATTTTATGATATATTGGCTAATCAGCTTTCCAACACGTGTGTGTAGTGTATACAAATGTCAAATGTTTTCAGATAATTACAGAGAACTCTAAATAGAATGCAAACTTTATTCAAAGCTACATCGTAGTGTTAAAGACAAGTTACAACGGAGAACGCTCTATATAGATTTTGATTTTGACTCAACTGCTAATTAATTAGAAGCATGCCTATAATAAACACTAACTCAATCAGAACAAGTTTTTATACAGCTTTTATCTGAACTGTAATTAATAGTGTAAGTTCCTATATATATTTATGATATGCATGTTTTAATAGATCAAGATGAGTGTTTATAAATTACAGTGTCAGCAAATCCAAAAATACTAGCCGCATGTTTTGGTAGAATTGGGGCACAGCGTATAAGAAATGAATGAAATCAAAAGATTAACACATACATTAAGAGCTTAATCCAGGCGTTCTAAGTAAAGTAATCAATGGCTATTTTTGGATATGACAGAATCACATCATAATGTAATTTTAGTTACATTTTGTTTACCAACATCCGAGAATGTGACGCAAAAGGGAAAGCTTGCTGTTCAACCTTCTGACATAAAGCAACCCGTAAAGTTTTGTGACGCAAATTAATTAATTGAACTATTGTGTCTCAGGGGCATAAGGTAAAGTTGGAAAGACAGCGGTTCACGTCTTAACTTGCCAGTTATGGTTTTTATTCATGCAATTTTTATGTAAGTGAAAACTATGTTGAGAAATTATGTGCTAGGCTACACTGTAAGTAGTAAATTAAATATTATGTTGTTACCAAAACTTATTTAATAGAATTCTTAATAGTTTTCTGGCCACAAATGCAAGGCTCTCAGAAATGCTGTTTGTCATACTTAATTGCAAATAAAATAAAATAAAACTATACGAGAATTGCTGTATAATATACCTGAGCACACAATCTCGGTTTAACACAAAGAGTGGTAGCTAACAGGATGAAGGAATAGACGGGTACCTACTTAAGTACTTATTTATTGTGCCAAAGAGTTGAAGTATGAACTAAATAAAAATGTAAATGCTCTGAATGCAAAGTCAACAACAGTTATTTGGGCTTTCAACAAGATTTTGCCGTAAATTCATGGCTAGTGGATTTTAATAATGGATTTATTTCTTTTGCTGAAGCATGAAGGATTTACACAAGTGTATGGATTATAGTCACTTCATTACTTTATCCACTAAGTCCATTTACCCCGCGTGAGTTCATTACGAAAGCTCATCAATAGAAAATGCAGATTTGATATCGCTTTAGTAATCTCGTATGGTAGAGTTGAATGCAAATCTGTAAAGTGCAACAACAAGAGCAGAGTGGTGTTATTAGTGTTGGTGGGTATGTGGTGGGAAGCATAAATAACTAATTGTGCAGGCGTTAATGTAGAGATTAGCATTTAAATGAAATGAGTCACAACACGTATACTGGAAGAATAAATGAATGAAGAGTGACTGTATAACTTTACTTTACACATTACATTATTGCATTACATTATAAAGGCTGAGAGAGTCATGTCTTTCCATGCAATTTGGTTTGTTCGTCTGCTTCAATCTGCTTTCCTTTGCTTCTTCTACTTCCCTGACTCTTTCAAAAGGACTTTTCTGTATAAAATACTCAGCGAGGAAGAGACTGCATGGCAAAACCCAAAGTCACAATTGGCATTCACTGTACTTGAGCAGCAGCACAGGGATTTCTCAGGCTAGAGCGTTATGCACCGTTGCTCATTATTAGAAAACTTAAATGTAACCATGATGGTTTTGTGAAGCAGACAAGGAAGAGCATTTGTGATATAATCGTAAAAGGGTGTTGGTTGGTGATGGTGCTACAGACTTACATTTAGGTATCTCAGTCTCAATGCACATATTACAGTAGCAACTTGCAAAAGAAAAGACACTTATACGTACACATATTATGTAATATAAAATTCCTCTTTGACTTGTTCTTTTATAAGAGTCTCTTCGTCGCTACTTCTACAGCTACTGCTTCCGCTAATAATAATAGCATTACATTATTCTTCTTTCTCCGTCCCTAACAATGTAGCATGGAGTATGGAGCAGAAGGAAGTTTACGTACAAAGTCATAAGTCCTCGTAGGAAATAAATTAAATGAGCGATTGCTGTGCTGGTATATACTAGTGCATAGAAGACGATGATGAGATCCTATGAGATATGAGAAATAGTTGAGTTTCAATAATACATAGTAGATGCGTTTGACATAAAGTTACGATTATAATATTATGTAGAGGTATACATAGTGATATTATATATAGGCTACATTCTTTCTTGCACATAAAACTATTGTGAAAAAGACATGACATGACATAGGTGGGATAGTGAGAGACTGAGAGAGAATTGAGAGAGTGAGTATAATGTGCAAAAGATTGGAGTGACAATAATAGTGGTGTATATAAGAGCGTAACAATAAGTTAAATCACATTCTTGCGAACCATCTCTTCACAAAGCTCAAAGAGCCTATTCCGTAGAGTCTCATTGGCACATCCAACCTTGAAGACCAAAGCACATCTCTCTTGCTGGAAAAACTTTTCTCTCTCGTCTTTCGTCATTTGGCTGACAGATTTATCAATGTCACCCGGGCGTAAAAGAATAACTGGCAATAAAACTATAGCAATGAGAAGTCCGTATACGTTGAAAGCTTCGTATTCTGCTTTGAGTTTTCCCAAAGTCCATGCCTCGACCGCAGGAGGAAGGCCAACACGAGCATCAGGGAAACGGCCCAACACAGCCTGGAATTCATTATAATAGCTTTCCAATGCGGAACTCAAGTGTTTTTCTCGAAACGCTCGGGTCGTTGCTACATTGAGAGCATATTGCAAATCTGTCAGTGGTGATGCATAGCGAGTCAATTGGAAATCAATGAATCGCAATGTAGGTTCTCTGTTTCGGCCGTTCTCAGTCTCAAATTCTTCTTCGCCCTCCTCACCAGTCTCCAACTGGCCCTGTGTCCTTTCTATGAAGATATTGTTCAGTCTCGCGTCCCCGTGGCAGAAACATGAGAAAGAAGATTTCCCTGCTTTCACGAACTCACAAAGACGAGTCCATACACTCTCATCATCGTTCAACTTACTCATTGTCTGTAGCAAGTCGGGTCGAAACTTTTCCACGAGCTTTAGAAATCCGAAATAGGAGTTCTGTGTATAAGGACGCATGACTGCTTCCAGTCCTTCCGAGAAGAATAATTCGGTGCAGCAAATTTCGTATTTCGAAGGTAATGGAACTTCATCCCGAGACTCCAACACTAAGACAGCAATAAAGAAAATAAAAGTTAATTATTAATTTTGTACCCGTACACACTCCCTGGCTACATCAAACTAGCACCGGGTAGGCCTTGTAATAACTTCCGTTGTACGATCTAGCACTTTTCTGGACTCAACCTTCCATGTACTTCCATTACAACCCTAGCTACTCTACTTGCTCTTAAATATTATACTTTCTCTAAAATTGTGCAACTACACATTGTACATTTGTTATATTATAGCCTCTGTACAGACATAAGTATACGTGCACTAAGTATAGTTTGTTTACATATATACACATGTGTACACACAATGCTTACAGTATTTCTGAAATGAAAAGGAAACACACAAGGTTTTCCTCCTAGCAACATTTCAAAGCAATGGGTCATACGTAACTTATACCTAACTCTGAACTCAACATTATTATCTAATATTAGCGTGGCATGTCGTCTCATCCATATTTTCATTGTCTCATTCAAGATCTCAAGACATAACATCGTAGTACAACTTATGAGCATTCTTTATCAACACATAAAACGTATGGTAGTCTTGCCAATGTTGGCTACATGCATCCCTAAGAACTAAGAACGCCTTGAGATCCTTTGTATGTACACTTGCTACCTACTTGAACAGATTATAATATATTATATAGGTAGTCACTTGTGTTCTTGTGTACAAACACTGAACACTCAAATCATGGCAAAACTCCCATGAAAAGAAAAGTGTTGAGAAATTCTACAGACATTTATACAGCGTATCTCTATACTGTTTAAGAGTGTGTACTGTGAGAGTAGTGTGTGTAAATTTCAAGAGCTGATACATCACTTGCATGATTCATGTAAGAATGCGCAACTTGTTTTGAAAATGTAATTTGCAAGCAAACGGAAATTGAACCAGGGAAAAGCTAATAAATTCTGAGTTGAAAGTTATTATTATATTCTGAGACTATGGTTGTAATTAAAGGTCCAAAAAGTTTCATTTTTGACTTATTTTTATCGTTCAAGTATTTTATGTTTCCACGGAATATGAAACGCTACTAGCGACCGAGTTTAAAATTTACAACCATGTAAGTTATGACCATGAGAATGCAAAAAGTAATTTTTGCGACTATGTATGTATGCAAAAGAAGTATAATAAGTTAGTGGCAAAGCCAGTGTGTCGATAGGTAACTCGGTTTGCATGTTTTAATGAATAGAGGTATAAAGAATGGGAATAGTTTTTTATGGGCACATCAGTCTCACCTATAGAAAGAGCATGGAGTCTTGCTATGTTTCTCATGATGAGATTACATTGATCGAGACTGAGAGGCTGTTCATCTGTGTTCTTCGGAATGTGATACCCCATGGAAATCAAGTTGTCCAACAGGAGACAAGAGTATTCCTCCCCCTCACTGTAATAGTGATGCATTTTAGGTGCAAGAGCAAAAGATGGTGACAATCCTCCCGTATTTCCCAATTCCTCGAGTCGAGTGATAATTTCTTCGTAGACCATCATTTCTTTGGTGAATACAACATTCCAAAAATACTTTGACAAATCTTCACCTTTGCTGTTGTGGTCAACGAGCTGTGATTTGAATATCAAGTCATGAGTCTCACACTTTTTCTCTTTGGGAAGCCTTGTGTCGAACTTGACCGAATATATGGAACTGAGAAAGTTCTCTCCCGCTTCGCAACAAGGTTGAATAGAAAAACTCGTAACAGAATAAAACATTTCACTTTGTTTTCTGTATTTTGAGTCCAGGAATTCCGTAAGGGCCGCAAAAACTTTTGTCAAAACTTGCGAAGAAATGTTAACACTCATGATGATTATGACGAAAAAAGAAACTTTCGACTTAGTTTGGCTTTAGTTTTTCTTCCCAGAGTCTTCCACTCTTCTTCTTCACCTTTTTTCACTGCAAGTTTCACAAGAAACGTGTCCACAGGATACATACACTGCTACTATGAGTTCTTAACGCAAGAGTTGCAGTTTGCCAGTGGGTATATAATAATATACCTACTGGTACCTACATATCTTTTGTAAGTAGGTATCATATATTAAAGCTACCTAGTTTATCTTTAGTAGACTCAGACTCTGGGTTGGGCTGGCTGTGTGACTGTAGAGTACCTAGTGGCTTTTTACAGGCTTGGTTTATGGCAGATGAGTTAGAGATGATATTATGGTTATGCTATGTTACTAATATCTAATGTTGGCTAGGTTCTGTTGTAATGGAACAATATAGTACCCTGTGCCTGTGTACTATGTACTAGCATTATATTATACTTAGAGATATTATGGCACGTTGCATTACATTGCACTTGATCATTCAGTCTCAGTCTAAGTATACGGAATAAAAAGAAGAGAAAAGAAACAGTATTTTTGTGAAACTTGAATTGGCTAGGCTTTGCTCTTCTTCGTTCACTCACTCAGACAAAGATCGTCTCACTTCACATCACCATCACGTCCACATATCCCTTGATTCTGTTTTCTATGCCAGTCTAGTATTTTGTCTTCCTTCAGGCCTGCCTGCCGTGTGCTTTCCAACAAGAGTCTTCCTTCTATGTACTAGCAATGCCTTTTTATTTCATTCTTCTTGTATGTACCGTACGATTACGATACACAGACACTTAGACACAATATCACACACATTTTATTACACCAGAATTAGTAGCCTGCAATAAAACAAGGACAAATTATCATAAGATTTCAACGGAACCACTAAATAATTCAGTTAATCCCTCCTAGGTATGTATGTATCCATTCACTTATCCAAAACGGATTAGATTAGTGTGTATAAATGTAACAAAATCATATTCATATCTACTATTGATTCGTGTTTAACATTTCTAAAACCAATGTATGCACTTACTTAAAGTACAAAAGTAACAAATCGACCAAATAAGTTACTTACTTACTTGTCCATGCATGTGTGCAAGGGTTGCAGTAATCTTTTATTCGCGTGGGTTTATCTATTGATTTAACAACTCCTGTCAGGATTCAAGGTGTATTTCATTTCACTGTGTTATGTTCAAAGAATTAAAATTATTCTTATTCTTGTTTTAAAGAATTAAACAGAAAACCTTTTGAGTTTTAATCTCCTGAGATTGGCTACAGTATGCACTTGCAGAAGCCAAGAAAGAAATGAACTGAGAGGACAATGTACACACACATCAAGCAAGAATTAAGGTGCAACAAATGTTTTAAACCACAACACTCACACACACAGTTGCAGTTGCAGTTGTTAGCAACAAATTCAACTTGTTCGTCCACCTTTTCCCAACCATCTTTGACATTACCTATATGTATGCCAACAATGCCAAGTCACAACACACTGAGTTGCCTACTTCAACTTTATGTAGCAACATCCGCGTGTTTTAGTATATGTGCACTCAATTTACTTGTGTACGTTGTGTATATTGCCATTCTTCTAACTAACTCTGCTCTGACAACTCCGAATTCTGTGAATGGAGCTCAATGCTTCAATTGTATGTACAAATTGCTAGGTAGTCATTAAAGAACTATACTGGCAACGAAACAATAAATTCTGCACTTAGGTATGTATTTTATGCGAATCTAGTCGTTATTAGAGATACAATGAGCTTTTCAATGACTGCATTACAAGCAGACTTTCCCACTATGTAATTCCTTACTTAGTTACTATGTCTGTATTGAAGAGATAATGACTTTAGCTCAGGTTTCTACACTCCTACTACATATAGTATAGGCACTCATTCGTTACACAATATTATTATCACCATAATAATGCTGTTTCATGTGCAGGTAAGGACTACTGAATTATTCAAGATCGTGTGTAAAGTCATAGAGTCTAGCCCACTCTGTGGACTGAATCGTGCTTTGTTCAGTTTTGCATGAAGAATTCGAGTTTAGTTCAGGTTGAGGTGCAAAAGACCTTGGTTTCAGAAGTGATGTTCAACTACCTATTGTCATTAAAATTGTGCATCTATCTACAGACCCCAAGTCGCAGTTACCATCCAAACCAAACCAGCTAGAGCTATTTCTTTCTCTAGTAATGCGCGTTGCAGTTTTAAGACAAGACAAGTTGAGCAAGGTGTGTATTCTAGTGCATGTAACAATGTGTGTAGGTACTTTAGTATTTACACGGTGCAATAGTAACTTTACAGATTTACATCTGCACGTCAAATGTATTGTAAGTAGTTGAGATTGAGAGTCGTCTCATTAGCTATGCATGTGGTGATGTTTACCAATGCTGTGGTTTTGCTAACAAAACCTTTTTGCGGTCTTACACGAGGTTACATTTACCACAAGAATGTATATTCTATGTACAATACGAATATGTACCCTTTATAGCTGTCTTTATACATATCCAGGCGTTTGAATCCACACTGTCTTATCACTTTTTCATTTGTGGTTTCAGGTAAACTAGCGAAATATTCACACAACACACGTCTTTTATACACTACTCATTAATTGTACAGAGAGATGTTTATTGCTTTCGCCTTAATTCTTTTTAGATGAGTTAGTTAATAATCTATACAATTATTATGTTGGATCACACTAATTTTTATACAGGTGTATGATAATAAATGGTGATTTAGTGGAATTTGGTAAGAGTTGAAAAAATAACAATGAAATTGTTGAGCAACAAAGTTTTGAGAATCAAAAATTCTGGAACTTCCGACTAACAAATTCTCATATTTTATCTCATTTTAAGTAAAGAATTTTTCACATTGGTTATTCCAAGTTGATTATTCTCAGTAATTATAGGAAATTAATGTCAATTTACCTTAATTAACAAACTAATAACATGTTCAACTGAGTCAACTCAAAACACATTCTAGACTAAACACTTGTATGATTACCTATTTGTTAATATAGTGAAGATATCTCTAGGAGGTACTTTGCTATATAACTACTAACAATAAGTACCTAAAAAGTAGAAGATGAACACATAGTATTTACTATTTAGCGCAAACTTACACTGAACTGACAAAATAAATGGAAATGTATGAGACCTTGTCAAAGTTGAACCTTGACATTTCCCTGTCAATTTCATAGAAGCGCAAAACACAGGTTCCTTATTACTAGTTGCAGTATAGACATACTCATCCAGTATTCATAATGTGTAATGTAGCTGACTGAAAGTTGCCCTAATTGCTTTTGGTTGTGCTATTAAATTACATTCATTTGCTTAATGCACTCACAAGGTAAAATGGTAAGTGCATGCTGGCGATAATGATACAGTCGGCAATGGCATGTTTTGCTGCAAAATTGTATTTGACTGATCATTTAAAATTATCGTTACAACATTTGCACGCAAATCATTATTATTTTCCTGTCAAATAATGGCGTAGTCTGTATTGTTAGCTTAGTATGTGCATGACACATTCTTCTTCAGTAACTGCTGCATAAAAGGGATAATTCCACACTAAATTGACGTGTTTATGTGCATTAAAGCTACTAACATGTTTATGCAAAGTTTTGAGACAACAAAAGCGTCCATAGTTTTGTATTGGATGAAACGGTGGAGACTATATGGAGATGAAATGAAATTCTAATGTTCTGAAAATACAAAATGTTTCATGTTTATCTGTATCTACATTACCACTTCAATTAGCGTAACGCGTCTGAATAATTCAAATGATCTATTAATCGATTTTTAATGATGAGCCAACCTAGGACTAATACGTCAAGAAATGAGTACCTAGTTCAATTGTAGGTACTTTGTAATTATACAATTCTAAATCTCTCGACTGTACTACCGTATCTTTTTGAAAAAAATTATGAAGATGAAAACTGAAAGAGTCGAAGATACTTGCTATGTGATTAAGTGGCTTTGCATAACGGTGTATAATAAAGCATGTAGTTTATTGCCTTGCGACCGAAGGGCACGAATTGAAATGAAATTACATCAACCACATTGCTTTATGCTGTAATGAAAGTTCACGAATTCATCACGTCATGGAGTTAAAAGGAGACTATATTTGCATGTATATGTATCTGAGCAGATTTATTATGCATTCGTGTTTAGCGAAGTGATAAGTTACCTAATCTCATTTTATTTCCGTATTTATTTCAAAGCAAAGTACAAACACGATATTATAGACTACCTACTAGGTACTGTACTTCACATTTCGAATTTGAAATACGGTTCTTGTTATGTTATAATAATAATATGATGAATCTAGTAGGTAGTATCTTCAGAACAGTTTGGCATTATTAGTCGCATGGGAATAATTCTTCTTAGGGAGTATTTGGAGCTGACGAAAAGAGATTTACATGCAGAATATGAATATCAAGTGCATTGGTTACGGTATTTTCCATGAGTACCTACATTTAAAACTGTATGCATACCCTAACCGAACTTTTGATTCCCGTACGCTACAGCTTGGAGCAAGCTATAGCTTACAGATTCTACAGCTTGCGCAAGCTACAGCTTCAGATTTTACAG
>JAQFYB010000716.1:0-45458 GCA_034694085.1 Pogonognathellus longicornis
TTGATAATAATATTATTGTTACGTGTAATCTTTATTGCGTACACGTACAATGCTCCTGTACATTTCCCCACTAATACTATATTTACATGTACTATAATATACCACGACTAAAATATTATATTTAAGTACGCAATGTATGTACTCACCGTCTACTCAAACAATCAGTCAACTGGATATCCAATATTACATAATATTATCTCAAATTGCATTTCATCCATGTTCAGCCAGAATAGCTATATACAGAACGGATTTGTTATGTCACAGTATAGCTACTGGTCTGTATTCTAACTTTTACTCAGTTTTTATCTCTCCTTATATATAGATGTGTAAGGAAATTTTGGCAAGTCGACTTCTCTATTTTGTACAATTTATACTTCACTTATTGACTTGACACAAGATGCGATATACTGTTACTAGTAATAGTATAAGCCAGTTTTATGTAGCCATGGCAATCCTGAATGTAATGCTTGTGGGACTGTGTAGAAATAAAGTACAGCGAAGGTGATTTTCTGATTTTGCAGTTTTGCACTGTAAACTGGACGTTTACAGCGTAAAGTCCGTAAATGCTGAAGGATATTAAGTTAGGAAAGTATAGGAGGGTGATCGTGCTGTAAGCGCAAGTTTAAAATCGAATTTTGGAAATAATGATTGCTTTGGGAATGATACTGCTGGCGAGTATGAGTGAGACAAGAGTGAGGGAATTTGACAGATATCGAGTGCCTGGAGCGGAACTATTTTCACCTTACAGGCTTACATGACTCGCATGATTTGATTTTCGATGATAGTAACAGTCTAACCCAAATGATTGTTGACTTGTTCACACTACTACTACTACAGCTCCTGCTACAGCTTCTATATTTCTACAGAAACTCACTTTCAAATTTTCTTTTGTATATCTAGTCAGACTTCAAATAATATAAAAATATAGGGAGCGAGTCGACCATGAAAACCGTTTCCAGTTAAGTTTCTGTAATATCACACAAGACTTTGTCCGTGTAGTCTGCAGTACTTTTGGAGGTATCAGCAGCTATTAGCTATATATATACACATGCTCTCAATGCAACGAGTCCAATGCAAGAAAATGCTTGGGAAAGTTCTCAGATCGTGTTTAGACTCCATTTTGGCTGAGTTCCAGCACATGTATATGTGCAAATTCCAGATAGCCTTCGTGTAAAATTATGAACGCTGTTTACACAACGACAAGAGTAATTCGGTTTTGAACAGGTACAGGTGCAACCTTCAGTTTACATTACACTCTGAGTTTTGTTTAAAGTTGTGTACGTTGGATATCTGATAAGGGTTGTTCCTACTGTCTACGTGTTTGTCTTACTGCATGAATTATTGGATCACACAATATACACGTGTTTTTCATATAACAACTGCTCATTAAATGTTATCATGCTACGAAATCAAATAAGTTACCAACTTACGATATATCAATAAAAATGAAATATTAACACAAAAACGTTTTAAATTGTTTCAATATGCCATACATCATATTTCAGTACATAATCTCAAAATGTTGTCATTGGTTTGTTACCTACCAGCATGGTATTGATTATAGCTCTGTATTGTTTATTTTATTAACAAATCTTTTGTGGTCACTACATTAGTATATTATGTACATTGTTATTTTCTATGCAAAACAATGACGTAGCGGTTAGGTAATAAAACTGTCTCCTGTAACTCTATCATTTATCATCACGTCACGTAAAATAGGTTAGGGTTCTATTCTACGTAGCGGACCTTTTTTCTGAGAAGCTGACTGGTTCATAAAGCTTGATGCAAGTAAAAGAAAATAGCCATTTATCATTAATTATCATCACTTTATTATAACCAGCTAGGATTTTAGGAACCGGACAGTTTCTTTCTGATATCTGATTGATGTTCATTTTTGTATGCATAAACACAAGTTACTACCATAATAAACTGTGACTTTTATGAGAAAAATCATGAATTTAATAATAATAAGTGGAATAATGTTTCGGTCGACCACCCTCCCTCCGTTTTCAATCGAAATCCTTGCCCCACATCACCATTTAGGCACCCTGGATTGCGTATTTAAAGCATGTTCCCTAAATCCATCAAAATTTCCATTAAACATTGATGGGGATTTTGAGTGTGACATGTTCCTAGTGATATTGAATGATTTCCTTGTCAGTTTATATACATCTTTCGATATAGTAGTCGCATTAATTTGCTTGTTAGACTCCAAATTTTATCAACATGATTAGTTTTAAAGCTAATCGGATCCTACAGTTATAGAATCGACCAGGATCCTAAAGTTATAGAACCGTGATCGGTTCTTAAAGTTTAGGATCCCTTCTAAAGTTTTATAACCGCTCACTAAGCGGTGGGAGAATATTTAAAAATCGACAAAGATCGAACTTAGACGTTTCGGTTCATTCTCAGCCCCTTGTTTCATGTAACGTTCTAATGCCTGGCTTATCTTCTCCAAGTAGCTGCAAAAGGTTTTAAATTCAATTTTGTAGTAGAAACGTAAGTGTGTTGTTAAAATCATTTTGTGCACAAAAAGATTATTTAGATTTATTTTCTTTATTGAAAGCTACAGCTAGCTATGTAATACTGCTTTCAGTTGTGTACATAGCTTTAGGGTAAAAACAGACTGGATTTTTATTGTATTTATTTAAGACGGGTGTCGAGTGTATGATGAAATTCCAAGAGTGACCAATGCAGTGTAAATTATTATCATCAGTTCCATAGAAAAGTTGTACAGATTTAAGGAATAAAATCTGCTGAAAGTTACATAGATATTTAGGTATATATTATATTTCATTTGGAAACATCCAGTCTCAGTATTCGCATCACGAACGCCGTCTTTGTAAATGACAAATAGAATAACGTGGGTTCCTATAGGCACACGAATTTATTTTATACATGTTGAGCTTTAAATTTTACATACGTTCAACGTTACTACTTCTCTTCTCCACACATTTACCAATCTACCCTATTTGTTCATGCTGTTCCAATTTCAGCAAAGTGGACTTTAAAGAGAAAGCCGGCGTTTACAGAATTTCTGACAGATAGCCATCAAACCTCCAGGATATAAAACGCCGTGCCTTGCTCATGTTAAAATGCTCATGTTACACACTGCCTTAAATTGATTTTCTGAATATTCAATTTAAAATTCCATTTTAGGCTTCTTCTATTACATTTATACCTACCAATACAAATACTTATCCTCATGTACTATGGACCAAGTATATTATAGACTTCAGAACGATTGAATATTATGCACATAGTACATTTCATTTGCTGCAGATGGATTTTTAATCCATGTGCTACAGTTCAAAGTTGAGTTTTATTTATTGTCGGTCTGTTAGTTTACTTGAAATCTTCTTAATAAAGTTAAGTTCTTCCTGAGGGAAGAAGCATTCACCTATTCCAACAATTTGTTTCAGCCTACAAAGTTGTACGATTTCACGAGAAGTGAAGGTCTTTCTTCTGTAATTCACTTAGTCAGATAGTGTAGTTGTAAAGTTACGATGAAGCTAACCTTATCAGCTCATCAGTTTTGCACGCTCAGGAAATATATTTTGTATATCCGATCAAACAGCTTGCTAAATAAATACTGTAGTTCGCAATGTAAAAATTTCTTTGCATAATGTGTGCATACTCCAAAGTTGTAAGATAGAGTGCACATTCTTTGTCCAGTAGTTGTACTAATATGCTTTAGGATGAGCTAGAAAAATCAACATGAAACATGAGAGTGTGACGACTTCATGTGTCTAAACTTGGAACAGTAGTAAATAATTCAAAATGTACAACAAAATGTAAAGTTTTACTACGAGATTAATAATGCGTCAGCAAAATACAGGGACACAATCTTTCACCTTGACAAATGTACATTGTTATTCAACAAGACAGTTGGCTTGGTTTTGTGAAATCTCGAATTATAGATTACCTAAACTTTAAGCCAGTGTCCAGCCGACAATATCAGAACTCCTTCAACTATTGGAAAATGGCAAAAAGTACATTTTATATTCAAATAGTTTTTAAACTAAAGTTTTCAGAGTGGTATATATGTAAACTGCACTACTCCAAAGTATTATTTGCCAACAGCAAAACTCGATTGAATTGTTACTAATAGAAATTCAGTGCGTATATGCAAAATGGTTTATTCCTACGAAGTTCAAAATCCAATTGTCTCTGGATAAGAAATATGGTAGAGTAGTAGGACATGACTCGTGAGATTTTGGTGAAATGCAATTATTTTGAGTTCGTTAATAATTGTAGGTGTGCTTGGATCCTATGAGTTTACATGTATCAATACATTCACACGAGGTAGGATGGCAGGAGCATTTTGAATTTGAATTAATTTCACGGAGCAGCCGAAGCCATCATGATAATAGAATACATTTGGATGTAAATTGGGAACGGATTTAATATGCGTAGTAGTTTGACAGGATCATATTCCGTGTGAAAGGTTATTTTGTAATGCTACTGTTGCTTTCAAGAGAACAATACGGTTTTATCCTCTAAGCGCAGTTTTATTAGGTTGTCAGAATCTAATTATGCTCCTACATGGAAAACAGTGTATGTAATCTAAATAAAGCACCATCCTGTGTTGATTTAAGCGTCCTTTTATGTGACTCGAGAGTTTGAAAAATCTTCGGTCTCAATACTCAGACAGAAACAAATGCAACTGCCTGGTCGTGGTCTCATTCGTATTCATGAATTGAGACACCAACCATTATGACGAGCTTTCTATTCATGAAGTTGTAAATAATATTATACTATGTGTCAGTTACTCTGTCTTAATTTGATAAATGTGAGCTACCGACATATTGACATTAGAATGTCATTTCAACTACCGTAGGCAAAACATATCCCACGTTCGCCAAATAATTCCAACCAAAACGACTTTTGAACTTGCCTGAGAGTTTATACCTACATAAATATATCTGCACATTCACACAAAATAAGTTCATAACATTTTGCAATGTTTGTAAAAACTTCATGTAGAATTCAAAAGACACGAGTCAAAATCGAATAATGGGACATGAGGAAACCCATTCTTCAATTGTATAGTACTTGCATGATTACATTAGGACCCCAATTCTTTGTGTGTTTATATTTTGTTTGTATTCTAGTTGGCTCACAGTGAAAATCTGTATGTCCCAAACGAAACATCTACAATACTATAATACCGTCTTTTTACAATTTTATAGGTTGGAGACGATGCTTACCAGGATGGAAATCTGTCTTGGGGAAATTCGACAAATTTTACCAGCTATGATCCACAATACGGCACGGATACTCTGCAAACAATATCTCTCGTCTGCATTGGTAGGTTTTCACATAATTTTTGATTAAATTTTTTCTAATAATAAGGCTTAAAGAAAAAACATGAGTTATTTTCCAATCGCCGTCCAAGTGGCTTCAATTCATAAACTGCTACTTTACATTATATTTTATTCAAGCTGTGTAAGTCAGAGCGAAACTTTTAACATTTAATAGTTCTGCATCTTACGATAATGTGTTTTCATGTACAAACGACTTAACCTTAATTATCCTTTAGAAAACAAATGTTAACCAAGAGTTTCAATTTTTGCCAACATTTGCAATCATGAACTTTTTTCAAGTGTTTCTCAACTGAACATTTGATTTGGGATATTCGTGTGCAGTTCATCACCTTCCGCTATCACTTCATCAGACCACACAAAAGATTGATGTGCTTTTGATGCAAAACCTCCATAGTTTTAGTGCACGTTTCATGACAGTGCATAACGGCTTTTATCATACAAATGACTTTTATCTTGCAAACATATCTTCCGGGTCGTTTTCACGTTGATGCGTATGCGTTTATTGATGCACATAAAAACTTGGAGAAATCACAAGTATGAGAGAAATATGCTTGAAAGAAGTTCATGATTGTAAATGTAACCGTAACTTGGCGATTTAACTTTACTACGACCAGTTTAAGTTAAAGCCGTGGAAGCTTAGTTGATCTACGAGTGGGAAAACTAAAATATATGGATGGAGTGTCTACGTCGTTTTCATGCACCGCTCCGTGTGAGTTAACTTATGCGAAAATAAAATGCATTCAGGCAGTCGGCTTATGCATTTCTGTTCCTCTGGCAGGGTAAATAAAGTTATATTATGGAAAGATAAGTTGTTGAGTCTAGCTGGATGTGCATGCTACGTAGGTTGTGCTGGCCATGCTAACACGAAATCACACTTTGTATATCCGTCTACTTAAATATTGTATCTGTATGTAAAAATAGACTGAAAAACTCGTGTAAAAGTCTTCACGCAAAACCTAGTCAGGAAACCGTTTACACAGTGTTATCGTATTTATGTAGTTTTACCAACCATACTTTGCATACCTTCCTTTTACATCCCGGGGTTTTAAAATAATATACTGTAGAGACAAAGACAAAACCCATTTTTACACAGATTATCTCGTTGAATAAAATAATAATAACAAATACTTTTTCAATCTAATTGTTTCATAGTAAACTTTCATAAACTTTGCATAATTGTATAAATAATACGGTATTTATTTAAATTATGCGATTAATTTCTGATTTAACTTCGTTGTTAAGATTAAATGTCAGTATATATCTGCATTCAATGCATCAGTTGTCAATATTGTTCACCATAATGCTCTTAAAAATAAAAACTGTACTTTTTTATTGCGTGCTATTCGAAATACTGTGTCATGTATATTTTTAAACGCTCTGTTATTAAGCCTCTATATATTTATTTACAAATATATATTTTATATATAAATACAAATCACAACACTGGTGCGGTAATTTGGCCAGAAATATGATGTTTTTAAATTGACTCATTTCTAAACTATGAATATAAAATGTGTATGCAAAGTTAAATGTGTACATAAGAAACAGCTTTATTTATTCCCTGCAATAAAATGCCGTGAAATATTTATAGTGAGCTAAGAGATTTTTCCGTTCAAAACTGGCCAAATTACAGCACCTTGCCGTAATGTTTGAACATAACTATCGCAGTAAAAGTTTGTAAACGTTCAGGTTAGGAAAACACGGAGGCCTCTTAGAACCACTTTGAAGTGGGTAAGCAATCATCGTAGTACTTATTTATGTGTAGGAAGGCGAGTATCAGTCTATCTACAGATATTAGAGTCGAGAATGGGCACGATTTTTGAGACCCAATCTGAATGTTTACCTATAAAACCCGAACGAGTTTTAAATGCAAAAATATAACAAAATGTTTTGCTTCCTAGTGACTATGAAGTGCTATTTATTATTTTATTTTATTTTAAATTTGGTTAAGACAAACAGACCCCCAAAAATTCTATATTTTAAAATTTGGTTTAACGAACCTGACAATTTTGGTTGTCTCATGTTCTAGTTGTGTTCACATGGTGTCCCGTCCCGTTCCCATGTCTATTTCTATTAACACATTTGTACTACAAGGTGTGGAGGTGTACAAGTCAGAACACTTATACCTTATTAACGGTTTCGTTTAGAGGGAAACGAAAAGTTTGTGCCATAAATAAATATCTTAAGTGCAGGAAAAACTTTTTTAAAGAAGCTGAAGAAAGCGACTCCTGTTTGTGAGAGCGCAAAGAAATATGCCAACTTCAACGGAGATTAGTTAATAAAAATTTATGTCTTCTCAAATTCATTCATTTTTGGCAAAAGAAATAATCTCATTGATATGCATGAAAATTTAAAACTTGAAGGGGAGCAGGTAAGATATAAAGTAGAGAATAGTTTATTTCACCAAATATTATTAAGATTACAAAATATCCGAATGTTGTGTAATGCGTGAGAATGAGAAGAGGAGTTCACAGTATGGTGTTGCTGGCTGAGTGTATTCTCCTTCTGAATGCGTCTTTGGTGTTCGTCTTCGTTTATGTGTTTCGGCACTCTGCTGTCCTCTGCCTTTCTTTTTACTGCACACGACTTTGTCCGTCCTTTTCCTTGTAAATGTGTGTTGTATTCGAACTTCATTTTAGAAAGCGCTGTCGAAGCATCGAGTTCTGCTGCAGTGACTAAAGTGGTCTACTACAAACTGCAGTCCAGAGAATAATTATTTTGTAATTTTAGTCAACTATGTAAAAGGTTGCCTGGCGTTTTATTTAATGAAAAACATATTTTAGTCACACATAACTAAATACCTACTCATGAATTGTATACCCCAGGCTTTTTCATTCTAGTAAAATTGCTAACTTTTAAATCAATAGCAGTGATTTTTGCATGGGATCATAAAACACCACAAGTAGAGCTTCAATTATTTAAACATTTATATTAAACATCAGAAAGCGGAAACTCATTTAGCAATAAACCGTTTCACTGGCACTGTATTCTCAGTCGGTAGGTAGTTGTGGTAATAGCTGAGTATGCCAAAAATATCTATTTGTAGTGTCGACTAAACGAAACCAGTTTGAGACAGCAGGGTTTTCCGATAAAAAATTGATTAATGTCCTCTCCCACCCTCTAACAGCAGTGTAGCTTATTTTTCGCTCTTTAGCTTTACAAATGACACACAAATGCATGCATTGACACACTAAACGGTATTAAAACTCAAACAAAATATTTATGTATAGGTAGTTGAAAATTAATACATAATTAATTTTTAAACTATACGGCTATTCATCAATGATAAATGAATATTGGGGTTAAATCTGTAGTGTATTTGATTTAAACATAACAATTAAAAATGCCTGGAAGCACATTACTGTTTCAAAATTAATGTAATTTATTGCTGTGCACGAAGAAACCTCCATGTGTTTCGAACGCAATTTCTGAAGGTCAGTGTGTTTCAATGAATTGAATAAATTACCTTGAAACCAAATACTAATCATCTGGTTATATATTTACTAGTTTCTTTGTTCCTATTCCTTTTTCTACGCAGCTTTATCTTAACAATAAATCCAGCTAATAAGCAATTACAGAAAGTAATTCCACGAAAGAAAATTGGTGTGGGGTGTCTTAAGTCTTTGTGGGAACATTATTCGTGTACGTTTCCATTCATGATTAAGAATTCTGTCACGTTTTCAAGTGCCAAGCTAATAATAAGCATGTATAAAATCCACAAAGATGTTAACAGTGCCGGTTTACACGTAATAGACCTGAGACACGCTAACGCATTTTGAACTTTACATGCAGACCAAAATTAGAAAAGTGTGTTTTGTATCACAATATTATTAGATCGGTGCAAGCTACTTTACTTACCTACCTATAACTCAACATAGAATCAGATACACTGAAAATTCGTGAAAGCTCGAAAGGTTATAAAAAGTCAGGCAACGCAATTCAACTATACAACGGGATACTACTATATCCAGTTGTAAGAAAAGTCCATGAAACGTAATAATTTCTTTACATGCATTCTGAATACGTCGCTATTGAAAAACGTAAAATAATTCAGATGGAAAAAAAACCACATTTTTATACGTACATATACCATTAATATTATGCAGGCAAAGTTAAAGGTTAAACCACAATTAGGTTTTGTATTCTATATTTCTATATTACAATACAAAAAACTTCAATCTCACGATTTCATCTGTCAACAAGCCTGAAAAATATATTTAGCATTGAAATAAACACAGGAAAAGTTTTAGGAAAAAGCAAACCACGTGTATAGGTGTACCATAAATGTTTCATCGTATTTACTATTTACCAAAGGTAGGCACCTGGCTATTCCATTATAGCAAGATACCATGCAAAAGAAACGACATGATTTACAATCTATATTTAGGATAGAAAGTTAGTTGGAATTATGTATAAGTAAACTTTTGACATACAATATTCAGAGTGGGACATAAGTAGTGATGTACATTTGTTGGGTATAATACAAGAGGTTTGTTTTCGGATATTGTGGAGTGTTTACTTGATTATACGATGAGATGACACAACAAGAGTAAATGGAAGTTATTGGAGCTTTTGACTGTTGAGGTTTGTATACGATAATAAAATGTTGTGTGTTGTTTGGGTATGGTTGGTGGAAAGGTTAAGAAATTCGATTTTTCTTGAGCTTTCTTCAGAGGAGTTGGTTTTTACACAAGTACTGACTGACTCTGAGGGAGAGCAAACATGTTGTTATTGAAGCCTTGTGTGAACACAAGGAGTAGCATTGCAATCAGTCTGTTAGCTTACAACTCCTTGTGCTACTAAACTAAACCAGTAGCCAGGACTATTTACATTAAGTATAGAAGGAGTGTGCATAGTGCAGCCACGACCAACGCTGCCGAACGACGGCTGTTTACTTTGGCTACTTACCTTTTCCCTGAAAGCTTTAATATTATACTTGAGGTGAGTTTGTCATGATATTGGGGCATTACACTGTCCGGCTTGTGAAGCCCCACATATTATACAACGCACAAAAAGCCTGTAGCTTTACGAGAAAAATAATACTCTATGTATAATGAAAATATATTTATAGTCAGTTCCAGTTCCAGTTCCAGTAGAATCCAGTAACATGGGAGCTTATATATAAAATATGTATGGTTGTATAGAGTGTGTGGGTACCGTTTCTGATATTCTTAATCTTGTAGTAGCGTGAAGGTCAT
The DNA here is from genome assembly GCA_034694085.1 of Pogonognathellus longicornis. NCBI lineage: Eukaryota > Metazoa > Arthropoda > Collembola > Entomobryomorpha > Tomoceridae > Pogonognathellus > Pogonognathellus longicornis. The sequence goes on from JAQFYB010000716.1 coordinate 10,526, forward strand.
CTTTGTCGACATCCGCTCTATACTGCAGAGGAAATATTCTCAACTAATTCTAACAATATGTTTAGTGTTTCCTTTTCCTTGGGTCTTACAGCTTGTTAATGTGTAGTAAGGAATCTCTTAAATTCCTACGCTTTTCTCTCGTATTGCGATTGCATGTATAGGTAAATAAATTTTGTGAATAGGATTTACTTCTGTGTTCTGGCTGTGTTCCAGCTCATATTTTCTCTATGCAGTGGTGCTATTTATGACATATATATACATATAAATATGTAGAGTGGGGATCAAGATTTCCCCTTTAATAACCTCATCTCTCTGCAACTGAAACGAGAGCATGCTGTAGCAACTCACAGTCAAATAAACCAAGAAAATGGCAAGGGTACAAGTTTGTCATAGAAATATTGTAGTTGGCAGTATGTAACATAAATGTATAGCAACCTTCTTAAGTGTGTCTCGCAAAAGAAGCTTTGGAGAAAGTCGATAATACCAAAGAACGATTGTGTCTAAGGCGAAAGTTTTTCCTTAGATTTTCACTTGCAGTTCCCATGTTCGTAATGTATAGAGCTCCTGGCTGATTTTCCTAAATGTTTACTCTAATACATTTTATATTACTTAGGTCCATAAGTGTACTAGGTATCAGGTTGTGTGTGTGTGAGAGAGCAACTTTTGAAAACTTATATTTGCGACACTCAAATTTATCCTTTGAGAAAATAAAGTAGGGAGTAGCTAAGTAGTATTTGTTGGGTCCGCACCGGGATGTGTGTGACTTGTCAGCATAAACGAATAAACATACTTTTATTCCTTTTGGGTCCATGCGGAAAGAATAAGTAGGTGCCAATTCCAAATCACAACCACGAAACTCAACGTGTCTCAGAGATACCTTCTTAACTGAAAGGATGATGATAGTAGAGTAGCTCCATGGTGCAAGTACAAGGGTGGAAAGTCATTCAGATCTTCGAAATCTATGTCGCAGCCTAAGTTGATCTGTTAGAGTGATCTTTCAAGCTTCATTCGAAACTTTCTTATCGTTTCCTTTAGTGCAGTTACTATGACACTTCATCCATTTTCGCTCATGTGTATTATCATGTATGTGAGCCATTGCGCTTCACAACTCATTATTTTATACAATGACAGATTGGTGAGCTCAGATAAGTTTTTTTCGAAACCAGACCCATTCAACGGAAACATGCGTTTCAGAAATACACGGAGCTTGGATTATATATAGAAAGAAATGATTGAAGAAAACTGCTTTTGAATTTTATGAGTTCTGTAAGGTCGCATATAACATCGGATTGGAAATATTAATACTATATACGGATGATGCTACACTTGTTTCCTAAATTTGCAGTAACAGTTACACAAATTGCTTCATTTCCTTCTTGCGCATCTTTTACTCTGTCAAAAGTGTATTTTATACCTTTCCTGCCATTCCCTATGTATTAATCATCAAAAGCAATTTCTCTACACACAAAAAGGTTTTGGAATGTCTCTTGCCAAAAATCTGAGATGGGTCACGGTTTATTATTTAGGTAAATAAAGACCTATATAGACCACTAATTTGAAGCATGGAAAATTTAACTCACAGTCAGACTTTTGACATCTAAAATTACGAAAAGTTCTAGATACCTAATTGAGCTAAGCAGATAAAGTGTATCTGTTCGTTTATATTTATATCTATGACTTTACTCATTTGTCAAATGTCGGAAATTTACTACCGTACTTTATATTGCTATATTATGTAAAATACTGTGTCGGCCAAAAAGAAATGTAAATGTCGTTCTAAATATTTGCATTTCTGAGTTGTTTATTAACAATTTCTAAGTTTATTTTAATAATTGATATAGTAAGTCCAATAGTTGATTTATAATTTTTCAATTAATATTGGTCAATATCACAAAAATCATGTCGTCATTTGAGTTTGAGTAAATTTTCAGCTTTAAGAGTAATATATTTTTTATTAGGAATATGCAATAAATTATCGACTACCTTTGGTCTGGTTGAGAAAACGTTAGAATCCTTCGAAGTACAACCTAAGGCTGATGTGTATTTACTGCACGCATTCTAGCTCAATGTACAAATAACTTTTACCTTACATTGAGATCAGGCCGAATCTCAAAGTTATACCGATATAACTCGGGTAGAACATGCTCTCCATGAGTAAAATATGTATCGATCAACATTTTCTACATATTTCCGACGGGTTCAGGAGTATATTTGTGGATGTAACCTTTACGTTTTGCAATAAAAATACTAACTGATTTGATGCATCCTACATGATTCATGATCATCTACACAAGAATTGATTTTTTCTTCACTTTTCAGCTCTTGTGCATTATAATATGATAATTGTTGAGTGTTAATTTGTAGGAAGCAATCAAAAATATCTATTTATGGATTTAAATAAGATTTATGTTGAGGCTAGGCCAACTATCTGTAACAACTAATTGTTGTCATGGAAATACAGTGAAGTTCTGATTTTTAGTTTTTACACATTTTTAAATATATGTTGTGTATAACACGTTTTTTGTAAAATCAAAATTATTGCACTTTAATCAATACAACAATCAAAATTGTGGATCCTCATAAATGAAAGTTTCTCGTTACTATCGGTTTTTGGTATATAAAGAAGCCCGATGGCCGTTTGTGGATTGTTTGGGGAGACAAAGTGAGACTCTTCGCAGGGACATTGCGGTTGATAAATATAAGAGTTAGCCAATGAGTGACACAATGAAAAGCTTTTCCACCATCTTTCCTTCCAACCCGGGATCAGGGAAGTTTGTTTTTTTACTCGACTCAATCCACCATTCACACTTATACCTTTCTTGTCTTGTCCTTGTTCAATTTTCAAACAGCAGTAAACACCTCATCGGGTTTCTCTACGGGAGAAAAAGCAGTTTTCGCCCTTTTCTTTTTTCTATGTATTTATCTAAGATTTGAAGACTCCAAGAAAGAAATGAAAGCAGGCATGTAAAAGAGGATCGACGATTTTGATAGTGACACCACCTTAATCTCAAAATATTGGGAGAAAATATCCAATTCAGAATTATTATATAATCTTGGAGTACTTATTAACAATAAGAGAAAGCCCATTTTAATCCATTAAAGATTCTACGACTCTTCGGAAACATTTTCAGTCAGTACGTCATCGAGTTTGTGGGTTGTTTATGAATGAATCAATGTAGATTACTCACAATCCTGACTACCTATCTTAAATGGGCGAAACCTTTTCAACCCTTTCAAAGAAAGAACCTTTTCGTATATAAAAAACACCGCACGTGGTTCAATATAATAATATGTAATACTTGATCGTATTGAAAGCTTTTTATTATTCCCCTTAGCAAATTTAGGTAATGCTTTAAAAATGTTTTAGTAATTCCTACCAATATTCAAAGGACCTCTTAGAGCAGAGCATAACAAAATTAAAAGATATATTTTATCCGAATGTAAAAATATGTCTAAACTTAAATCCTTCCTCAAAATGTTTTACATACTAGTATTAAGTATGTTTTTCCATCTTAAGTTCCCAATTCCCATACCCTATTTTGTAGGTATATATTATTACATCCTTTGGATTCCTATAGTAGAAAAAGTCGGGTCAAAAAGGGTGCGTAGGGTTGCGGTTATAAAAAGCGGACGCCATCATCAACATATATAGTAGTAGGTATTCCTGTTTCAGTATTTCTGAAGTGTTGAATTCATGTATGGAGCCGATGTGGGTACATGGGTGAAAGGTAAAACTGTTATAACAAAGATGTGGTAAAGATACACAAGAACATCTGAAGAAGCTGCAGGTCTTTAATGAACCTTGAACCAGCGGAACTGAAATTGTAGATGAAAAGAATCTTTTGTATAACATAACTGAGAGCGTCTTTATTTCTTTACTTACGTCAGTTATAGCACAGCGATGACTATCCATCACCTATCTGTGGTTTTCAAGCTAAAATTATACATTATTACATAACCAGGTATACATACATACAGGTATGCAGTTCAGAGTATTTTTGTCGTCGTCTGACGAGGTTGGTGTTTTGCGAGCCAATGCGAACGAAACATTTGTATTGCCATTAAAGAGAGAACAAATTGGTCCCGTTCCCGTTCACGTATCCATAATAAATATCCTCATAGATTGCCATACAGGAAAGATAGGGGAAACACTGGTAGATTTCCTAGTAGTCAATTCATTTTTTGCAATTGAATACTCAATAACAAGTTCTTAATGATGTATCAAAGTCGCGAATCTTCATTTTATATTTGGCAATGTTAACAATAGAATAATGTCTAGTCAGTTTCTTCAATTCCGAGTTGCCATTGGTTGTATTTCAAACAGAAATAAACTGCTTTTATTAGATGGAATATTTTCTTTGAGCCAATGTTAATGGGAAACGTCGAAAAGCGAAAACGCGTGAATCGATGTGAATTATTAGAATTAGAATATAATAACATCATCCGGCAATTTAAAATGGAGTGGGTATCAAAGAATTTGGTTTGTTAAGCAGAAGTCAGTTTAGGAAAAGAAGTTCTTGGCAAACTTTTTGTCGGATCTCTATTTATAATGGGATTTGAATGTCATTCAAGAAAATGCTCAAAGCTACTAAATATTTTATTACGCTTTACAGGTAATGGCTTGGCGAAATACCTTCCTACGTATGCGTATATAGGTTATATTATGTAACCAAAAGATATCTGTACAGTGTATCGCAATAAATTTGCATAGCTAATAATTTATATTTGCACTCTACTTAAGTAAGTGCTGTAACGAATGTTAGGATGGTTATACAACTATATTTTCACAAAATACTTATATCTTATACCAAACAAGGTGAGACTGCATGATTGTCAATTTGCCACAAAGGAATTGAAAAGCACGAAGTTACAGTTATACTATAAGACGCTCTAATTGCCGGAGGTTGTCAAAATAGGGTCATGCCTGTATTTCCTGTCAGATTATCATGAAAGTTGGCAGGTTAAAGTTTTCAAGGAAGAGTGCTATAAGAGTATTTTTGAATACATGGTTGTTTGATATGCATAATTTGGCAATATACATAATATTTCTTTCTCAGATTACTATAACCTATAAATAAATGCCTTCTAGGCTTTTCGTTCCAATATTTAATTACGCTTTAAAGCATTTTTTTTAATTAGACAAATTACGGTATTATTTAAACAAGATCAAGGAAAAGAAACTTCAAATAAATGCTGCAATAGACACATGTTCAGGTAACCCAAATGAAAATATATACCCACCTTGATAGGATCAAAAACACGCTTCAATATATATTTGTAAAAGCAATTGTAAGCCATTGGTAGGTATTTAAGAAACATATATTATTATGTACATACTAATATTTTAGTAAATGGATACTAAGGCGTGTCTGGAATGTGAATATGAAATGGTAAGAATGTAAATGCGTGGGAACTATGTGTTGCTGAAAGACAGCTTTTAGAAAGGAGTGTATTTATATAGCATTCAAGTTTTCGATACTTAACTTCAGTCTCAAAGTTGTTGAATTTTGTCCACATAAGCTGACAAGGTTTGTTAAAAGCATACTGAAACAAATGGTATTGACTTTGAAAGTGTTATTTCTTTCTATTGAGCACATTTTTGTATAACGGCAAAATGGAAATTCAAAATTCTTGAGAGGAATTTGTGTTATAGGAAAGTTTGACAATATTCGCAAACAGTGGGCAATCTAATTAAATTAATGCAGGGTTCTAAATCTTTGCTAAGAATGTTTGAAGAAGTTAGCACAGCTACGCGAGGTATTTTTATAGCCTGGAGCTATAATCATAAAGATGATATAAAGTAGGAAAAGTGATGTTCTAGCTTCAGTTGGTTTGGTAGACTTACAAATAATATTCTTAGGGGAGATCACATAAAATCAATCAACCCGTATGTTGTAAGTCTGCTATCAAATGTGCCATTTCTATTTTCTGTTAACGGAATAAGCGGTTATATAAGCACTCCGAATCTCTGTATAAGCACTCGGAATTTCCAATTTATCGACTTTTAGCGACAGGTTTTAGCACAATGGAAACTGTGTTTCTCTGTAGTGCAACTATACCATACAACTACTATATACTCCTACCATGCCTACTAATAGACACTTCACTTGGACTTAAGATATCAAACTAAATTGCGTTTGTTAGATGGATTTCCCATGACAATTGCGCTTAGTCGGGTTTTTCAGCGATTTCCTACGAGTAATTGACGCATCGTTAGCTAAAAGTGTAAAATTGTCTATTCAATTCATCGAATGGGATTTAGATTGTTAATTAACAATTCGTCTCTTTTGCAAGTAATCCATTTCTTTTCTTTCTTTTCCACCCAGTTGACATTGAGTTTTCCCCAGCCAGTTGTAACATCAAAGTTTTTGTGGTATGTTTTGCAGAATTATAGAATTTAAATTTTGTCAGTGATAAAACCAGGATAGCGCCTCTACTCTAGCATTGACCATGCCACATGCCAGTCAAGTCACCAGCCATCATGACGATGGCATTGCATCAACAGCTTTTTCTTACATCTTCATTTCTTTAATTGGTTTCTGATTAAAATGTTTCCTGCGTTGACTCTTGCTAAATCTCTTGAATCGTAAATCCATCATATTGCATGGTTTTGGAAACTTTTGTGGAATTGGATTGAACGTGATATGTTAGGAACTACAAGGTGGTTGTGTGAGTGTGGCTAAGTCTAGTAGTGCTAGTAGCAGTCTGCTAGCTAGAAATCTTTCAACTGTCTAACTTCAAAGAAGAACCAATGGAGTCAATGCGCCGATCTAATTCGTATAATACTATAATACACACGTGTATATGGAACACGGATTGTTTGCCATAAGTTGCTTTCCTTCCACTCCAAAATCTCTCCGTTGTACTTAAATTAAGCCTTCTCAACTAACTGTATACGTGAAATGGGGGCAATTGCTTTTCTCAAAAGCAAATAACATTAGGATATGACATCCCTATTATACTTTTCCACGTTAAAATAAGAATCCATGCAGTTGATGCTCTCCTCATCCTACCAACACCACACCACCACCACCATAATGCATTCTTCTTCACATCTTTTCATTTCCAGCTCAAGGTTCCTTGTTCCTTATTCCTTAATATTACTTTTCTCTCCGTCTTTTTCGGCAGATCTGCCAATTTCTTCCGCTACCTACTCAAACACTTATATTTTATGTTAAGTGACTAACTAGGTGTTGATAGAGTGTGAGTGTTATGTGTTCCCTGCATGTAGCTTTTATTTTATGTCCGATCCTACACAGTCTTGCAAAATAGTTATTTAATTTTCATGTATCCGTAAGTAGTTTTACGTAGTGGGACTGCGTGCCAACCACTTGTGCACAGTCACTTTTATAAAACTCTGGTTTTTCATTCACGAAGAGTTTAAGTAACTACATACGTAGCTTATGTATAATAGAGATGTCTAATGGAATTAATCCGCCTTTATGTTTTCCTGTGGGAAATTATTCTTCTAATCTGACCTGTGGCAAAGTTCCTGTCTTTTACAAACCCACCACCATTAATATAATGATGCACTCTCCTAATTGTATGATCTTAATTTCCCAACTTTCATTTCAAAACTATGGGGGTTGTATTCAGCAAAGTCTGAATGAGAAACACAATGTTATGGCTGAATTGTGGGAAAATGTTATGTAATTTATTCCAGATAGTGAAGTAAAATTAGCGGTGAAGCATTGGTAGTAGAATTACTTTTTCCGAGTTTCCACCAAGTGAAAATTCATAGCATATAACTAGTCAGTATGCACTGCTACAACAAGTTGTTCACTTAGACATTGCTTATGCAATCTCTATTATACAACCATACTAAACCTAAACAAGCTTAGACGATTTGGAATATTACCAAATCTACAATCTTACTTTAGAGTTTATTTTCTCGTTTGCTTTATAAGGATAGCTTGATATGGTAACAATAGGATTTTATGGAAACTTGGTGAGCTGTATGCGCAAAAATTAACGTGTGAATACTATACTAGTATTCATTCACGGATTAAAAATGAATGGAAATTAAATTAGGTTGTTGATAAGATAGACATATAAGTATTTGCATTTAGATTTTTAATTTTATTTCCAACTACCTTACTATACATACAATGGTACCAGTCATGAAAATATACATAAAAATTTTCAAGTCTCAAGTTGCTTGCCTGACAAAGAGGTTGTGTGCAATGGAGGCTCTGTTAGCTTATCTTAATATAATCCTGAATAAATCTATTTATCTACCCCAAAATTTTAAATACTCAGAAAAAATCTATTTCCTTGGAAAATGTAAAATTAAATAAGTGCCTGTTTTATACAACGCCCGCTTGATACTTTTAAATGCACAAAATATAGCCCCATAATGTCTAAATTAATGAGGAGTTTTAGATTGCATTGTTTATGTTAACTGCATTACTAGAGGTTGAATGTAATCTTAAAATTCGGCTTCATGGGCAATAGCCCGTAGGAAGCGAAATAAATAAATAATAAATAATATATAAACTGCATTACTAGAGGTGCGACCGAACCCAACATGTTCGTTGTTCAGTTTGGTTTGGCCCCTAATACCACACAAGGATTTTGAGTGAATCCAGAACCGAAATCGAACAGAAATTTGTTCTAATAGTAACGAAATCCAACAGAAATTTGTTCGAACAGTAACGAAATCGAACAGAAATTTGTTCAAACAGAACCGAAATCGAACAGAAATCGAACATAACCGAAATCGAACAGAAATTTGTTCGAGCAGAGCCGAAATCGAACAGAAATTTGTTCGAACAGAACCGAAATCGAACAGAAATTTGTTCGAACAAAACCGAAATCGAACAGAAATTTGTTCGAACAAAACCGAAATCGAACAGAAATTTGTTCGAACAAAACCGAAATCGGACAGAAATTTGTTCGAACAAAACCGAAATCGAACAGAAATTTGTTCGAACAAAACCGAAATCGAACCGAAATTTAAGAATATGTACGTTATTTCAGAATATGTACGTTATTTCAGAATATGTACGTTATTTCAGAATATGTACGTTATTTCAGAATATGTAGTTTTATAGTAAATTTTACCACATTCTGAATAAAATGTATACATGCGGCATATGACCATATTATCTCAAACCGAACCGAACAAGAATTTTTTCTGGCCGAACCGAACCCGAACATTATTTTAATATTTTAATAGGAGTACCGAACCCGAACCGAACATGAAATTTGTAGAACTGAACAGAACTCGAACACGAAAGAACCTGTTCGGTCGCACCTCTACATACTACGTAATGATACTGTGTGTGTGTAAATTATATATATTTTTGTTTTAGGAACGTTCCTGTCGCTGATGATAATTATTTCGATAGTTGGGAATGCACTGGTGTGCATTGCCGTGTACACGGAGAGATCATTACGTCGAATAGGAAACTTGTTTATTGTATCACTGGCAATAGCGGATATGTTTGTCGCCTGTCTGGTGATGACATTTGCTGGAGTAAATGATCTTCTTGGCTACTGGGTATTCGGGAAACAATTTTGTGACACCTGGATTGCGTTTGACGTCATGTGCTCCACAGTAAGTTCCGTAGTTACTTCCTTAATATAAATTACATAGCTGTAGCAAAGTGTTCTTGTATTTTTGGTGAAGTGTGTGATTGGAGTGTGCGTATTCCCATAGTAGACCCAAACAAGTAGATGCGGAATCTAATCGAGTGAAAAGGAAGATTTAATTAATATTTAATGTGTGTGATGTGAAACGGAGACAATGAAGAGGTCAACTTTGTCCAGTTCAGTTAGTTTTGTATTGTATGGAACAGAGTGGATGTTGTATTGATACAAGTTTACAAGGGGAGTTGTTGTTGCATTGTGTGTGTGTGTTGACTGAATTTCAGGCTTCAATTCTGAACTTGGCTGCAATCTCTTTGGATCGTTATGTCCACATCAAAGACCCTCTTCGCTACGGTCGCTGGGTGAACAAAAGAAGTATTCTGGCCGTCATTGGAATCGTGTGGATCTTGGCAGCACTTATTTCTTTCGTCCCGATATCTTTGGACCTTCATCGAGCAGACCCAGTGGAGCTGGAAGAGAGCGATTTGCCCACATGTGCTCTCGATCTAAGTCCGATATATGCAGTCGTTTCCTCTTGTGTCTCCTTCTATTTGCCCTGTATGGTCATGGTAGGCATCTACTGTCGCTTGTATCTCTACGCCAGAAAACACGTAAAGAACATCAAAGCTGTAACAAGACATGTTCCAAGATCAGAGTCAGGACGACCGTCTGCACCGCATCCTTCATCCTCCTATCAGGTTCTCTAATGCAAAAAACTAATTTATTTCAATGTACATACACATTTGTGTGGTTTCCAGTCTTTACCAAAATAACCAGAGCCACTGCCCAACTCATCCATCCATACGTTCTGGCTTACATAATAATATTCTATTACTAGTTTACTTAGATCTACTGTATCTATTTTCATTCCTAACTGTTGCCCACATACTACATACACCTATTCCTCCCCGGCTACTCTCTTCTTCCTTCTAATTCATAATCAAATCAAGTTTAGTGCCGTGCTCAGATTGGAAATATATTCTTGTTTATTATCCTCATAATAAAATTGCATCTACAATCAAACGCCCACTTCGTCCAATTGGCTCTTATAGTAGTCCAGAAATAGAGAATTACACCACCACACGTTTGACCAAACAAAATAGATTTGTTTCTGTATTACAAATGAAAATAGTAATTATGTGTGTCTCTATAACTATATGTTTCATTTCTAAAAGTAAAAGTAGTATTAGTGTAGTGTTTTAGATTAACTTTGTTATCCCTGGTTTCTTTCCTCTTTGTCAGCACAAACCACAAATTCAAAATCCAACAGAATTTTAGTCATACAGTAGAAAAATATGCATGTATTAAATTAAACTCAAATCTTATTAGGGGCTTTCCAAAAGTGTATATGTATACATGATATTAGTCATCGAAGTAGGTGATTGCAATTTACAATGAAGGATTGTGTCAGATTGATTTATAGACAAACTACTGGTAAAGTGGGAACAGGAGTAGCCATGATTTAGTTTACAGAGGCAAATACAAGAGCAATTTTCATTCGAAGCGCGAAAAATCTGAGCAGATTTTTAGAGCGTTGAGAGATTTCGCGATTTTTGGTACTTTTTTGATAAAACAGCCTATTTTTCCGGATTTGGGGGAGGGGCAATTGCGCTCTTGCCCCCCTTTAGTTACGTCATTGGCTTGATATACCGACATGAAAAAGGTTATAATATTATGAGTGGGTACTAAACGTTTTGGTTTTCCAAATCTCTAGCATGACTTGTCGAATTTGAGCTTTTACCTTTTTTGATTGGAAAATTTAAGAAGTTTGGAAGGAAAAATAACTCCAACGTGAATATAATTTATTTTGTATGATGTCGGAAGTGAGTTTTCTCTTCGTTGAACTATATATGAATTTTTGATCACTTTGTTTCCTCTTTAAATATTATTGCGTCGTACATGGATTCATGTTTATGAAATTTTCTGTCCGGTACCATACGACAGATTGTAAAAATCCGTTGCAGACATCTCTGCGTGGGCCACAAGTCCCTGGCTATGTAACCAATTTCAATTTCCTCTACTGCAGAAAATTCCTACATGTTTTCTAGCTATGACAAATTTTCGACCCTTTCCTCACATTAGAAACAGTAGGTGCCCATCTCTAAGTTGCACGGTATCTTTATGCAGTACAAGCATTACTTTGTACTACAGACACAGAGATCAAAAACAAATTCCCCATTTCCTATTATGCTCTTGCAACATAAAATGTCTGTTTTCTAAGAAGAAGCCCTAAAGTTACATTGACAACGTAAACCAATTTACCATATGAAAAGGACAAGAGAATTCATTGTCAGTGGGAACACAGAATCGAAGCCTACTAAGAGGAATCAATTGATTCTGAGGAGAGTGAATAAGCGAAGCGTTTCTTTAGAAGTCGACATGATCAGTTGTCTGAATAAATTTGCAGGTTTCGGACCACAAAGCAGCTGTCACTGTAGGAGTTATAATGGGCGTCTTTCTCGTTTGCTGGGTTCCCTTCTTCTGTGCCAATATTGCAGCTGCTTACTGTAAAACCTGCATTCCCCCACATGCTTTTAAGGTAAATGAATGTCTTTTATCCTTAAAATTAAATTCCATGCCACAAAACAAAGTATGTCTCCGATTAAATTCCCTGGCCACTGTCGTCCCCAATCTTTTCTACTTTCTACTCGTTTCTTGTAATTAAACCCACAACCAGAACAAATTGTACTTCATTAAAATGTTAAGCTCAATTCAATTGCATCTCGATTCGGCCTCCATTCAACTCTTATTTATACTAGAGGTGTAAGTTAGCCCTACCGGATGTTTTATACTTTTATCCTATTCGAGCCGGTTATATTCCAGCCGAATTTCAGCCGAAGTCGGGTGAACAAAAACTAACTTCAACTGGAATAAAGTATTTTAGAAACTGGGTAGATTTTTTCTCAATTTGAGTTCTAGCCGAGTTTGACTTTGTGTTAATAAATCAAGTTCGAGCCTAGTTTGAGTCACAAATATTCGATCTAGCCGGAAAAAGACGGCTCATTTACACCTCTAATACATAAATACATATAATCTTTCCTATTCTTCTATTGTCCAATTGAAATAATTCCTAAATAATTTAAATTGAGTTGTTTTTCAGATTAAGAGAAACTGTAAGGAACAATATATCCATATTAATTTTTTATAATTATTGTTACCCGTACTATTTTTGTTTCTTATGTGGTGTATTATTGTTTTTCCATCTTGAAACGCCAGGTCTGACAAGATATAGCATCCTAATTATATAATACTATAATTGAAACACCCTGTTTCTTTGGATATGATTTTAATTCGTCTCCTCAAATTTTAAAGCATCATTAGAACGCAATTGGGAGTAAATGGACACCTCATGAATTTGTATTTAATGCAAAATATTGATTTGAAATGACAATATAATCTAATTAGACATTTTGATCGTATTGGATTGCATTTTCGTAATATAGCGAATCTCATAAATACGATGTTGTTGAGACACGCCATATAATTCAGAGTGACAGCTTAAAAATAAGCCATCTGTATCTGATTAAGTGGGTGGTAGCTTTTGACGTTGCGGAGCAAACGAAATTAGAGTTGAGAATGGGGTCTATGCCTACAATGCAGTGGATGCGACATGTATTGGTAATTTTTAAATTTCAGATCCTGACATGGCTGGGCTACTCAAATTCAGCATTCAATCCGATTATCTATTCAATCTTCAACTCGGAATTCCGTGCCGCTTTTCACAGAATCCTGACATCTAAACTACCACCTACATGCACCCAAATGAGTTGCTCATGTCCTCTTGTCTCGTGCTGCCGACGTTGTGGCTACCAAACTGTTTCCCTCATTCACAAAAGGTATTCTTTTACACCACTTTTCCTTCTTTCTTTCTCTGTTTCTTTAAGAAACTGGCCTTGGTGGACGCTAATGGCTTTATTCAAATCTTGTACAAACATTCATGCAAGCTATATACACATACATCCGATCAATATGGCTCACAAAACGTGTAAATTTATTTTAGCATTGTTATTAGACATAATTTTCGTATATTTCTGCATTGTACATAATGGCGCTATGGCTACTGGGACAATTGGAAGAAAAAGTTTCCATAATATTTCTTATACGCATGTTAGTAGTATAGACGTGTTATAAAGCATAGCAGAATTCGTAAGTGTTCATATTTTAATGTTAAAAAGGGACAAGCTTAATCTGCTTTACACATGAGTGATTTCACACGAAACTTTGTGAGAGTCAATACCTAAACGTATGTACCTATAGTGTATGTATATATGGAATGGAAGGTCTTCACAAGTCCACCACTGCGTATCCTAATGTAAGTTGCTTAGAAAAATTTCTCAGACTCTAGAAGCAACATTTTGGCTCGTACTATGAATTGTTGGGAATAAAGTTAGAGCAATGTTGTATAAATAGGATAGTGAAGGGTGTTGATGACGTTGGTGGAAAGGCAACACCTGTTTAAAGAATTGACAAGTGTCCCATTAGAATCATCAAAAGAATGGTAGTGACGATGAAAATAATTCGTGGATAAAGCATAATAATATTGTGTGTTTTCGAGAGAAATTGGGTAAAAAGACAGAATTTAAGATTGTGAACATGGGAGCATGGAAGAGACGAGAGGAGGCACTTACATTGGAACAAAAGAAATGAAGCCTGGTGAAAGAATGAGAATTCCCTATAGTCTTTCTCTTTGTTAGCTAGCATTGTTTCATATTTGAGAGCAAGGACTTTCTCTAAACATTGTACAATGAATGAGTACATTGCAAAAGAATGTCAAAGAGAAAAGACAACAGAATATACAACACCTGCCAGCTTCGGGGTCACGTATAATTCAATATTCGGGATGGAAAATTGAGATTTGAGCCCTTTTACCTTTCTTACTTTGTTTTGTGATTCGTTAAACTTTATATTTTGGGTGAAATTGATTTTTGCAGAAAGTCCGACCCAGAAGTGAGTTCTTTACATCAGATGAACGGAGTGTGCACATTCCGTGACACACCAAGGTCTTCAGGAGCATCCTGTTCGCTTCCAGGAACTGGTACGCGCTCAACCACCCCAAGAGAAATTCGCTGCAACTCAGGATCAGGAACGACTATTTTTGGAGAAAAAGTTAGTGCAATTTGAATTTGTTTCACGAGAGTGAGAGTCGAGAGAACAAGTGAAAGGAATACGGAGTGAAAAGAGACTCGCAGTTCAAACGGAGAAACTCACTTGTGATGTCAATACATGCAAGAGCCCAAGCTGGGGCTCCTCGTTCGGGCTTTCGCTTTGGCTCTGACTCTACTGGTTCGGGCTCTGCTGCTCAGGAGGTCATACTTTATTTCGTACCTGAGTCAAACAACACACAGTCTCGCAACAACTCCAACTACGCCACATTTCCTACGTTGCTCTTCCACTATTCCTACTCCTGTCCACGGAAATAGAATTTGCCAACCTAAAGAATCACTCAAACTATTCCTACATTCTAAACTTCCGCTCCGCTCTACCTTCCAAGTCCACCAAAGTCGAACACCCACTGTCAATACTACACGCACCTGCCAATCCCAATCTAATATACCTCGCGTAACAGTGCTACTGTCTACAACGACTCTTCTACTAGTCTCCACTAATAATCTTCCTTCCTAATATTATACCCTGTACACTATCGTCCTCATAACGGTCTGTAACATACATAGCCACCAACCATGCAATCTTCCAACCTTCCCAGTCATCTCTAACATTGACTTCATACATCGCTTTAGTCCGACTGAAAATGCATACAGTCAACGCACTCACTAGACTAAATAAATTAGCAAACTGGCTAACTTTACTATGGATATATGCTATGAGATATTCCATAGTCGTATGCTAACACAATAATATATTCATCCACGTGTACTATGTATATAATGTGTAGTAAATAAATAGCAGCTATTCAAAATCTTAGGTTAGAAATACTCGTTGTCTCATCAACTCTAATTTCTACTTTTTTATTGATTAATTGAGTATAAAATTAATTGAGTATAAAATTATTAATTGAGTATAAAATTATTAATAGAGTATAAAATTATTAATTGAGTATAAAATTATTAATTGAGTATAAAATTTTTAATTGAGTATAAAATTATTAATTGAGTATAAAATTATTAATAGAGTATAAAATTGTTAATTGAGTATAAAATTATTAATAGAGTATAAAATTGTTAATTGAGTATAAAATTATTACTTGAGTATAAAATTATTTAATTGAGTATGTAGCTTGACACCCTCATTTCCGGGACTTCAGTCATCAATTTATTACGGTCTCTATTAAAATAATTGACAGTGAAGTTGTTGTAGGTCTCTATACCGTGTAAGCTAAGATAATAATATTATATTGTATCAGTGTACTTGGTGTGTGTGAATTGTGTATCTCTTAAGATATTATATACTATAGCACATTTACAAGTGAAAGTAGTTTCACAAATTACTATTACAGTTACAGATAGCAAAGTTATATTATGTACGTGTGTAACACTGTACCTATGTGCGTTTGATGTATTACTTATGTTAGTGCCAAACGGATTTGTTGTGTTATGGATGCAAAACATAAATCATGAATATGGAAATTACGGCAAAGTGATGGGAAAGCAAAATGCAGGGACTTGCTACCACCGCTGAAAAACCTAGGGACTTATTCTCACGTCAAAGACAGACAGGACGACTTTCGCGTATTTCACTTCACAGGGTGCTAGCGGTTCAATTCAATCTCATTCGGAAAATATCAAACAGTGTGAAGCTCAAGGATTTTAGACTTGAGTGTAGAGTCGTTCGTCTCATTCGTCATAAAAATGTCTTTCACACATGAATTTCCTTAGCTGGTCGAGTTCATAGCAGTACAAATACTACGCATCGCTATATTCCTTTTAGAACTAAATTATACAGTCATTGTGTTCCAACAGACTTGAATATTGACAATGTATCATAAATTGTAACCCGTCACCATTTCACTTACAATTACCAAAACCACAACAAACGCTATTGTGTAACGACGCAATCGCCTTGCAATTAGAACCACCAGAGTACTTTGCAACGAAGATACAAGTAGCACTAGTTTCAGATTGAACTTTTACATGTATAGGTAATATTTCAAAGACTAAATATATAGACAGTCGGATATTTTGGCGGATGTGTATTTACATACTATTTCAAAACCTGAGCAACAATAACGCATAATCACCAACCATAACAAATGGATTACATATCGAACCGTGTCGTGCATTCCTTAACGTTTTGTCGAAAGTTTGCGCCTGAATAAAGTAGGTTCCTCCTGCTAGACTTTCATACAAATACAACACCCACCAACCATTTATTCTCAACTTGATTGAGATTCAGTTCATGCCACATCTTTATACCTCGCTTACACCATAACATCACAACTTTCACGAACACACAATATTGTCCATGGCTTGAATTCATTCATCATCAGAGCAGGATTCACAGCACTATCTTTCTATGCACACACTAAATACTCTCACTATACTTTATACCACAACAACTAAACTATTGGCCAGCCATAAGGTTTAATCATATCGGTCGGTATATATATGTATAACCAACAATAATATCCTTTAGAAGTTCAGCGTCAGCACCATTACTAAAAAACCTATCTCCCGAAGATTACGGAAGAATTAACAATTATTGACATTTTCCATTGGCTGCAACATGCCTCCGTATAAAATGCAACTCATCTAATGGTTGTATATTTTTTGCCGCCTAATAATAGCAATGCAATACGTGTCGATGGCTGCAACTCTAAGCTTTGGCTTGGTGTAATCCGTTTAATAGCGCAATGTATGCATGAAAGAACACCATGGTTAGATATATCCTATGTCTATAAGAACTATATAAATCTTTATGCGGTTAAGCAAACGTTACTGGAAAAGCAATTGGGTGGAAGCTAAAAATATTAAAATAGGGAACTGGGCTATGAGAGAGTAAAACATGGTGTGGGAGGCAAAATTCTAGGGTAGAAGATTAGATAATATATATTATGTTGTATGGTATGAGAATGGGAAAGAATGTAAGGATAGATACGTCTAATTTGCAAATATTTGGTTCAAAGCGCAAGGATGTTGACACAGCACTTACTATTCGGCTTTACAGTTCCGGTCCAGTGGATTGTCTGTATGCAGCAATTATGAATGTGTGATAAAGAATGTGTATGCATATTGAGAGCAAATTAGTATCAAAATATAGTTTATTATGTTTATTCACACGTGGAGTATACGTAGCTGGTTGCTCCCAGTAGTAGTGGTGCAAAGTCAGGAAAAGTTGTACATTATTCACATACTCAGCCTCATGCATTGTTTTCTATTACAAGTTCTTGTCATTACCCAAATTGGGCTTTAGGCATTACAATTTGCAATTCATTTACATTTCAATTTTAGCAAACTCTCAAGGTGCTTGGTGCAACCTTATAAACCATGCAAATATAATAGGTTAATAAATAACTACAGTGAGCGCCACGTAACTCGATACATGGGCTTATAACATGAGTAGGTTATGTTATACATAGGGTAGGTACCAAGAATAACAGCTAAAATGGTTTGTTGTCATCGATACAATTAAGTTTCGAATTTTTAATAGGTTACCTACCCGTGTTAAAGACCCCATATCTCGAGTTACGTGGCGCTCACTGTAATCCTTTTTATTTATATATTATAACTCATTTATTAATATTGTAGGATAATGGTTTTATTTGCAGTGCTAATACTCGGCAAAACTTCCCATTATGATACCATTGTTGTTGTATTAAGGTATAGGAACATTGATTTTCTAGCATAATATTAATAGTAGATTGAGGTCATTTATATTGAATTTTGCTTTTTCATTTGCTCAAAATTGCTTTTTTTTCATTTTCCATGTTTGTATCTTCTGCGCAGGGGAAAATCAACATCATTGCATCAAATTGTAATACAGTGTTACTATGTACTTTACTACTTTCGTTGTATATTTTTTGCATAAGCTTAATACGTTAGTCTTTTGTCTTGAATTTTACATTAGCAGCTTAATCGTATTTTCAGTATTACATGGAGAAGCTGTGCCCAGTTTTTACTTCAACAAGCTCTGTTTAAAAGAAAGTTATTAAAAATTAAAATGCGTATGTACTCCTATATCTAAGAGGTTGATTTTCTAACAGCGTTCGTTAATGCATACGTACTTATTTTACACTTCCAACCTTGCAGCACCGAGTCAGAACTGGTAAACTGAGACATTTGTGCATTTTAAAATTTGCTTATCTCACGAAGGTTGTCATAGGATTGTCTGAATAGGTTCTGTACTAACTATGTGCACTTACACACGTTACTTCCTAATTATCCGAGAGCAAACATTGTTGATGTCTATGTTCATAGAAACTTGCTGTTATATAATTATAACTGTCTCAGTTAATGAAATAATCGATATCCATCTTACTGCGAATACAGTATCTTGGAGGAAAATGAGTGTAGGCAAATTAGGCATGCAAATAAGGAACTGAAATAACAGCTTAATTATAAGTAGCGTAATAATGAGCACGGTGCAGCATGTAATTATTTACTCGTCACATCGGCTACTTAGCAATCACGAAATGCTAATTACGTTGCTAAAGCGTAGCTGCTTAACTAAAATATTCATTAAATCATGGATTAGATACTCAAGGAGCTTTAGGTACTTAATCGCAAACAGTTGAACTTAGTTAGTGTGTTTACATACAATCAACTCATTTGAGTCCGCGATTTATCTTTTTTCAGAAAAACAGACTGTAAAAATTATGTACATTGCTATATTTTGCCGAATGACATTCTTATCTCTGATTCCATCTTGTCTGGTTGAGTTAGTCACTATGAAGTATGAAAGTTCCATATTACTATGACAATCTGATTGATTTTCAATGGAAATTGTGTGCTAAATAGATTCTAGTCTCTAATGAATGTATTGAAGAAAGCTAATGAACCTTTTGTTGCATTGCAAAAATTCGAAGTCAGAGTTACAACTTGTATAATGTAATGCTCCCATCACTGTTTTAACATTATATGAGTCAAATACAACAATAGGTTTTAACATTCTCTTTGAAAGCATGATGCGTAGCCACAATGTTTAATATGTACATCAACAAAAGCTCCATTATAGCCATTGACGAAAATGAGGAAATAATATTTCTATGAATGTCAATGTGACTGAATGGATACTAATTTATAAGAACATAATATTGCTGTATACGTATACGTCATATGTACATATATTTCAAACTTGGAAATTGGAAGCATGTGATGATGAATGAAGTGAAAATAGCTATTGAAATCGATTTGCGTCTACTTCCTTCTGGTTTTGTGTGGGGATCGAAAATACAATGCATGCATCATTTTGCGTCTGTATCGTTTATTGTGTGCCATGCACATATAAGGTGTGGCAGAGTGAAGAAACACAATAAATGAAGATTTGTATAGTAATGCTGATTTGCATCTAAGCTGCAGACATATAAACTGCATTGTGTTATGTATCTCTGTGAAAAGCAGACAAGGAGTTGCGAACTGTGAACTGCTATGAATTGCCTTGTTGAAATGCTGTGCCATTCGGCATTTTGCAGCTATACACACACAACAATAATAACCGATAGAACAGACGATTGTCAAGATATTAAGCATTTTCGAGGTTCTGGAGCATCCGGAGAAACTCAGAGGTGCTCGTTCGACTCAACAAAGCTCCCACTATGAACACTACAAAAGCAAACAATTGACATTTTATTGTGCTGCAAGCGGCATGTTGTTCATCCGCACATGAAAACACACTCACCCATTTCAAACTACGTAAAGTCACAGGGTGATAAAATATTGTATCGAATTTGGCAAACATGTTTCCTTCCTTCTGTTGCGCACTTTCTCACGATTGCATAATATGACATACACATACATCCCTTTGCGCAAATAAAAAACTTGAGGTTCTGCTAAATCCCATAAAAAACTAGTGTACAAAATAAAGAAAATCATAAAAAAGTACAGTTCCAATGAAACGACAATGAGTTTAAAAAGTGAATCTTAGTATGTGAAGTCACGGAAGGAATTTGCCCATAGTAGAAATTCAGAAACAGAGCCATACATCAATTGTGTAACTATGTTCTCATGGCACAAGGCAGAAGACATGAAGATCGTTAATAAACGTCAAATCACAGCCAATTTTTTTGCACTGCTACAGACAATGAGTCAAGTAGAGTCGAAACAGATGAAGAAAATTGGAGTTTGTGCTGTGACGCGTGAACGAGTAATTCACAGTTTGCAGCATCATTCATATCGCACGTGTGCGTGTGTGTTGAAACAGAAACACTTCCACACCACACACACTCACAGACTGGATGGGCTGCGTGACGGCTTGTGGCAAAGCTGACCTACGTTGTTTATACTCTATTGTTTTGACTCGTCCGTGTATTGTAGTCAACTGCAAAAAATGTTAACTTGCCAAATATCAATTTGTACAAATCATTGCAACAAAATACAAGACGAACTCAATGCAGTGATAGTGTGGAAATCAAGCTTATCAATATTCCAAACAGAATGTCCAACTATCCCATTGCGAAATCCAAGACAGAAACGAACATCAAACTGGAGAGCGAAAAAGCATTTCAATTGCACATATTTCCTAAAGGATCCCATTCCAACAGAATACTAATGGGTACTTATTTAGTCCACATAAGCAACAGTAACTACATTCGAAGTCCCTCGCTGTGTCTCTCAATCTTGTCATGTTCATCATTATCCTGTTTGTTGAAATGCTATCTTGGCCGTCATCTTTCATGTTTTCGTTCTACAATACATACACATAACTACAAATCATTAGCCTGTTATATCAACCGTGGAATTTCCCTGAACATCATTTTGAAAATTGCAGATGAAGTTCTATTATTGCCTGTTATTATTATAAAAGTTCTAGCAAAACACAATTGGAGCAATTTGTTAAATGAAGTAGGCAATTTATTATATTTGATGAGTATTTCTCCTTTCCCCGTTGGACAACGACAAACAAAGAATCTAAACGCATAATGTACATTACGTCCATAGAATGTATGCATTATAAAGGCATATAGATACATAGATAGGGTTCCACAGTTTTTTCAAATCGATGGAAAAAATAAAAGAATAATATAAAACACTGACAAGATTCGCTTGAATGAATATACAGAGATACAAAAGCTCTGTATAAAGATAACTTTGTGACCTTTCAATGAATGGATACTGGATGTATAAGATATTTCTTCGTACATTGTATAGAAAGGTTGTATCTACACAAGTACGTATGTATGCCGTATGAATGGATGTAGTGCTAGTAAGTATTCTAGAGGAGAATATAATCTACGATGATAATTTGACGTGTTTCATACATAATAATGTTTTTCACCAGTTGCGGGTTGCGGTGCTCCATAAATATGTCGTAGTGAACTCACTGGTGTACATTTTGCGGGTTTGCACAGTGATGTTGACTATGTAAATAGATAAAGTTGGGAGTTCAATGGGTCTGGTCTGGGCTGGTGTTTTTTAGTGGGAGACAGAAGACAACACATACCTAATGATATTTATTGTTAAGAAGGAATGTTGTTAAAATAACGTCCTTTCTGGTGCATTAAATAAAAGTAGTGAGTCACAACACAAGCTTTCTTTTAATGCTAATGCTTCGTTGCTAATGCTAAGCATTGTACACAGCTCCCTGTGTCTTTTAGCCAAATAACGAGCAATTTTCTCATACTTAGCTGCAACAACGTCGCATCATATAATCACATCACATCCCAGCTCTACTCTACTACATACTTAACTCAACCAGCATAGCATGTGCATGAGTAATGACCAACGTATATTACATACTGCTCCTATTAGTACTGCATACTGTGCATACTACACACATACAATCTCCATTCCATCCTTTCATCTTCCCTAACTGCACGCCAACCATTTCGCCCTATATTATACTCGCCCACCAAAAGAAAACAAGTTTCACTAACAAATCCACCAACTTATTGTACTCTACTGTTTGTTTCTCCCTTCTTTTACTCACAAACAGCCCATGCATACTGCAAACAGATCTAATGCAGAGAAGAGTCTGTCTCTCTTCTTTTCCCTACCATGATATCATAACATACACACTTTACACTACTGTCCTTGTTTATGTGCACACAGATATCTATGTATATTGTATGTCTATACAGCTGTATTATATTGCGCTTTTTATGTCGGCTAAGATTTCTTTCTTGAGAACTGTTTGTGCACTGTGTATGTCTGTATTTGTGTGTTTACTGTATACAAGATGCATTGTCTAATGCGACGTGTGCAGTATTTGTATGTATCCTCTCTACAGGACCAGGGCAATCACTAGATGACAAGACAAAGACGCTATATGCATGACAGAGTTTAGTGTAGTAGAGTAATGGGAAGCTTAGTTAGTCGTTGATCGTTACAAAGCTGGCATATTATCATCAAAGTACTTACTTTACTGATGCAATGGATAATATACCGTTCAATTTCAACCTCTACTTATTTAGAGCAAGTAGAGTGAATTGCGTGGGTGACTCAGATTTCTTTATGTCCTTCGCTAATACTGTCACTCTACTAGCTCTGAACTGCCAAAATGGCCTTCGTGTTTTGTATGCTGTTCGCACTTGAAATCTAATTTCAAATTTACACTCACACGTACCTTTCTTTTTTTCATTGGTACGGGTGGTAATGGAGAAAAAACATATCTTTATAGACACCAACATGTCATAATATACATATTGTGCATTGAGCTGTCAAAGTTAGCAAAGTACCTATACGTAATAGAATAATAATATATTGTATGCATACTAAAGTACCTTTTTACTACATGTGCTTGTTTTCGTTGGTTGGAACACATTGAAAATATAATGAACATCAGTCTCATACACACAGTGTGTGACACACTCTATCTACTCTAGTAGAGTGTCTCACAGTTCTAAATTAACGTTTGCAGTAGCTTTGAATTGAGTTGACTGATTTTGTACGACGACGACAAGCCATACCTATACCTTAGCTACTACCTATACCACCCTGTGATGGAAAGATGCATTTGTTTCACGGAGAAAGAGAGAGTGAGAGTGAGTAAGCATCACGAGACTAGATTCCTGAGTAGTACCTTAACTTGATCTTCTCCATCTCTCTCTCTATCTCCCGTCGTTTATGTACATTATATTTGTAAGACTACAGTATTGTAGTAATAATATACAGGGTGTCTCACGTATCGTTTGCGCCATTTAATACGTGGGTAGCGACTCTAGCAACCAGCGAATTTCAAATTTCACCAGGCAAAACAAAGCGAAAGGACTACCCATGTATTAAATGGCGCAAACGATACGTGAGACACCCTGTATATCTGTATATCTTTGTCTATCTAAGGACATTCTAGCCACACAAGTTAAATGTAAAGCTAAGCTTGAGTTTGGATAGTATTGTACATTATCTGTAGGTCTGTAGGTACTGTGGATGAATACAGATGGAAAATGCAATCTTTCTTGTCTCTGTACTGTGAAAACTGGTGCTGGTATAATAGAACATGACTTTGTACATATATTATGTGTACGTATGTGTGTGGAACGGTGGTGGTCGCTGGAGCTTAACTAATAATAGACTTTAATATCAGAGTCATGTATACATATTATAAATATACATATAAGGATAACTAGGTAGGCATTATTACATATTGTATAGGTGTATTGTATAGAATTGTGAAATATCTATGTAGTTTTATGTACATGTTCTGATGTAATAGGACGAAACATCTTTGCAAATCTAGCATTGTGTTAGTCTGTGCTAACATGGCTTTCAATTTCCAAGTCTGTACGGTGCTAGTTATATTTATAGCACACTACACACACTGTACCACTGTGAGTACTGAACGAAACTCACAATTCCGAGTTCTGTGAACGTTAACATTATTGTACACTTACCTTATACTTTTATTTACCTACCACTTCTATCATTATAGTCAGTTTCTTTGTATATCTTTAAAACCATGCAAACGCAGGCTCTTTTATACATACACCGTTCTTGGTGTATGTACATAGGCACATTATACACTACGTACTTACAAGGATGGTTTTGGAGGGTCGGGTGAGTATAAGTGCTATAATGGTGGTGATAGGAAGCTGCACATGGATGAGGATGAGGGGGAGAGTGAGTGTGTGATAGAGGATGACTCTTTATAGGAGCAGTGGAGAATTGCAAAATGTAAACTTAATAAACGGAAAGAGCCGAGTCAAATGTAAAGGAGTTGAGACAACATAGCAACGACGACTTGTGCATACAAAAATAATATTGGGAATGCTCTCAGTCTGTGTGCAAGGACCAAGTTTTCATTTTCGTAGAAAAACTATTCCTTGTTTCCAGCTCTCCGATACAAGTCAAGTGAAGCCAAGCATCTAAGATAATGCTTTGTATGTCAGATGGAGTGCACACAAAGGCTATGTATGTACTTGAACTTTGAGTTGCACTGTGATATTATACTGTAGTTACTTCACTCATATTGTCACATCCCCATTGTTTATAGCTAAATATATTATAAACAGTACCACGTTTTTGCTCCAAGCACTTAAATGGTCAAACAATCCAATTGGAAAGCTCTTTGGCAGTCGCATTCGGATGGACAACTAATTCATCGTCCATTCAATATTTCTTCACTTTCTCTTCAAGTCTAACTATTATATAATCGTAATTCTCAACAATAAACTTAGGAAATGGATACATTGTGTATTGTATAACACTATACAATGGTCCAGATTTCTAGACAAACAATTTTACTTCTTTATTATATTCCTGTAAGACATATTTAGTGTACATACTAATAATTACTTAGTTGTGTCATTATATGTGTATAGGTAGCCTGAATGAGTATTGGTATTGGGTTAAAGATATTTGTACATGTATGGAGTGAATGGTACATGTTATAGCTAGTATTAAGTCCATGCCTGAAGGGAGTAAATGTTGGATGTAACATTATTTTCCAAAGTACTTTGGTTGGGACCCATGGGTTTTTGCGAACTGCGGAATACATTCGTCCATTTGGAGAGTATGCGGTCGGACAACCGGTTTTTTGTGGTTAAAGTCTTTCTGACATAATATTGGATTTTGGGGCATCTTTGGAAATACTTGTATTATATACCCAGACCCACCCACACAGATCTCCTGCGTAAAGTCATTGTTACTGCAATCTCCCTGCTAAATATATATACCGCACGCAAACATGATTGTTATAATATAAACCAAAAAGAACTGATCCACTCTGCGACCTACAACCTACTGTGTGACAGTTTTGTGTTATATTATGTATGTTGTAATACCTATACACCCAAATATTTATTGTGTACATTTCAATGTAGGATATTGCATTTAAAAATGAAAATAAATAAACATGAAATATTTAGATTGATGGGTTATTCATAAGAAAAATGTTCACATGGACAATGGAACGAAATAATATGGTGAGAACAATTGAACAAAGGATGAGGATGATGATACTCTTTGACTTGTGAACTACCACATGATGACATTACAATTATTGTATGATGTCTCATAGGCGGATGTAGTGAAAGGGTTGTAGGAGTATTAAATTGTGTTGTAGTTGAAATGTTCAGTAGCAAGCAAGCGGTTGGTACAATGGTTATCAGATGGCTTGACACGATCAACTTTCTATAGTGTCAACGTAACAACTTCTGATCCGAATGTGGAGATAATGTTTAGCTGCAAAAACAAACTTCGCACTGTGGTGAAAATACAAAGCAGAAACGAATGATTTATTGCCAGAATTTCTGAAGAGGAGTCACGCTCACGAACGCAGTGGAAGTACATGCCAATTCATCATGTATTTATAACAATAGCCACTCTGGCGTGCTTAGTGTTATATGATGGGTGTGTACTCTGCACTACTTTTTCAAACCCTCTCCCACGATCATCTCGTAGTAGTCCACTTGTTTTCTTTTATTAGTCCGCACAACTTTTATTTTCTAGTAACTTTATCACTTTCTCACATAAATGGCACGAGGTTTTTGTCACTCCAAGTAGTCGGAAATTTTAGCTTGTAATAGGATATTAACAATTGATGAGCCCAGACATAAAGTTCCAGGTTGCAATTGTCATGGCATTTTTAGTTTACATCCCAATTTGCATGCATGTGAAAATTACGTTGCATCAATATTCGATTATGTTTTCAAATTTTTGAGGTAGGTATAATCATGTGAAGGATAAAATGACATGGCACAACCAATGTTTCTGGATTGTTGTAGATCCCAGGTCAACTTATGGTTAGTAGTGAGTATTGCATCAATACTTGGGTCATTAAAATCGGGCAAATTGCAAAAAGAACACAAAAGGTATCGCGAGAATCCTATAAATCGTAGGAGAAAACCAACGATTTGACTCCTGGGTTTTGTCTGAATTTTTTAAGTTGTTTAAATTATTATGTGCAAATATATGTATGATTTGGTCGATAGAATTTAATCAAAGTGTACACATCCATTTCATTTTAAGGGTGCGGTATAGATTTTAAAGGTATCACTTTTAAAGATAGCGTAACATTTTTGGGCTACCTAATTGTAAATATAGCTTATTAGCCAAAAACAGAAAACCGAGAGCATATTTCAAAAGCTTTAGATGCCCTGTGCCTCATTTTACGAGCAGCAATTCCTTAATATGTAACAGAGAGTGGAGACCTAATGGGATCCATTTTTACGATGCATACTCGAAATATAAAGCCAATGCTTATATTTTTACTCTGAAAGTTATACTCCCCTTTAAAATCTATGCCGCACCTTTAAAAGTTATATTCCACCCGGAAAAACTTTACCCCACATTGAAAACTGTACTGTGCCGTTAAATGAATTCGGTGTGTGCTATTATTTATTCTAGCGACCAAACCGTATGACTTATGGATATTGCATTTTGTCCCTTTCAGCGTCACAAATACACGACGTATGGAACTGTGACCTTCCCCAAACTCACCCTTGTTGATTGTATCATAGACGTAGGCAGGATTTTGTTAGACGGGGGGGGGGCGGTAACTCAAATCTCGAGACTGCTAATTTTCGCGCGATCAACCTGAGAAAATTTGAGAAAAAGTTAACATCTAATGCAAATAATTCGCACGTAGCGAAAAATATTTATTTTTCGCGATTGTATGTACTTGTTTTGCAAAAGTAACCTCTGGGGTGGTGAATTGCCCTACTGGTAACGCCAGTGGATTGTATCAACAACTTATAACAAAATCAGTAAAATTATTGAAAAACCATAGGGCGTCGTTAATTGTAGCACATTTTCTAGAGCAAAATCACTCCCATCTTAAAATTTTTTATGCTACAATAATTTTGGTGTTTGAGCAAATGCCCTCTTTGTGCCATTGATACAGCTTTGGTTTATTCTATGCTAATATTAATACTTTCCTCATGAAGTCACGACTACCTACTTTGCATGATAAATTAGAGGCGCCAATGTTGCATAAACCCTAAAAAGTTTGTTTAATTAATATATTTTTAAATTCATATGCAATCCGGTATTTTTATTTCTCGGCTCATCAATTATGCTCAATAATTTTTGAGAGTTACTGCGTGTGCTCAAAAGATAGGAAATAATTTAACTACTACCTGTTAAGTACTTCAGTATTGACAACCTTACAACCACCCAATGGTAGAATATACATTTAATGATTCACATGTTTTTTATAACCGCAAGTAAGACTCAACGAGATTTCATTTGAGTACATTTATACCGATATACCTAATTACATAATTATAACATGATATCAGTCATAATTTTTATTCAAGCAACCAAGAGAATAATTCTTACAGTATTTTATTTCATAGCGACAACTACACAACTTCTATTCAGAGTGAATAGAAGAATCCATTACATTATAGATTATTATCCTGTAACGAGAGTAATATCTACTTATTTCTTGTTGGTTTACGATAGCTATACTGTAACTCTTTACTTTAAAAAAATATTTTTCATGGCATTGTAAAATGTACACTATCTGCTAGATGCTTGCTGCGTTTATATATATTTCAATGACTTGTACACAATTCTACGCGTGTAAAAATATTTCTGTTCAGTGTTAAAATATATTAAGGTATGTTTTGTGGATTGGTGAGGTCTGAATGCAATTGAAATTGTGTAATGTACAAATAATGGGTAATAAGTGTATATTCCACTTATATGTTTGAATCTATATTGTACAATGTTTCAGAAGAAGAAGAAGAAGGGGGGAACTTGAGATTGTCAAAATGCAAGACATAATAAATATTATTAAGAATGGCACTAATTGTAAAAGTAATGTAAGGTCTCGAATTTACAACATAAATTCCTACACTAGTATTAAAATAAAATGTTACTCGTATTGTACGGTTCTCTTTTTAAAATAAAAACATCATTTAGCTCGCTCATCATAGTGTTGGCATCATATTTAGAGTGCTAAAAAGATAAGGACTTTTACCTAGTACTTCATGTCATACATAGTGAATGTATATCTCTATGAGGTTATGTTGTGTGACTATAGTCTAATAGCATTGTATTATGATATGAGAATCCCATTATTATTATTACCGTAATCAGTATAAACGAGGCAATTGCCTCCTATAAAAGTAATATTCGTGTAGTGTTATGAGCTGTAAATCTACTATCAACAAAGTGTTTTAAATGTGTAATATATTTGTTAATGTTGTGTACTGTACTATGTGAATTTAGTCATTAATAAAGTTGAAAATTTATAAAATGAATATGTTCATATTCCAGTATAATTCTTTTATTTCTATTCTGGACAAACTCTTCGTGTTATTTTTAACATCTTTCTGAAATATTAGTATCATTGGATTTTGGGGCAACTTTGGAACTACATGGGTTTTATTGTTTGCATAATATTTTAATATTATAAGTATTTGTTATGTTATATAATGTATGTGTAAAGCCAATCGTATATCTCAGCAAGTAAAGAATCTAAATTATTCAAAAATGAGTATGACTTTTAAAAGTAGGCAGGAAACAAATATGCAAAGTTAGCTGGCGGGGGTGTTGTCAAGGCTTTAAATAAAAATGTAATAACTAATTAAATTTTTAATTATCTTAATTATCTAACCCTTCAGATTGCTAAAGTGGGAATTCACAGTTTTAACTGCTTACTTTTAAAAGTCATACATGCGCTTAAATGGAATTTCCAGTTGACAACTTGTTGGATTGGAGGGGAATTGTGTGATTTCTCTTTATAGCTACTAATAAGAAATGGATTTCGCAGTAACATTTTTCCATGACGCAGAAGACGGAGCAGATTATGATTCGCTCATTCAGATTATGCAAAGATTTGAGGCGTAAAATTTTTGGAATTACGATGGAAGAATTAGGCCTCTAATGTATGGTTTCCGACCGGTTGATTACAACGAGAACTTGTTGGCCTGCCTGCACCAATTCTCTGGAGAAAACGGAATGTTGCACATACTCATTGTCGGTTCACAAGGCACACAATTAGAGAATCGTGAAACAAGCATGAATTTTCCAGAAATCAGGCGAGATCGAGACGTGCTCTTATTGAGCTAATCTTTTATTGCGAATTTCAC
The DNA here is from genome assembly GCA_034694085.1 of Pogonognathellus longicornis. Taxonomy (NCBI): domain Eukaryota; kingdom Metazoa; phylum Arthropoda; class Collembola; order Entomobryomorpha; family Tomoceridae; genus Pogonognathellus; species Pogonognathellus longicornis. The sequence goes on from JAQFYB010000716.1 coordinate 40,704, forward strand.
TAGAAATTCAGCTGAAGAGAATGTAAAGACTTAAGAGCAAGAGGATGCTCTTAGTCTTTACAATTTATGTATGTATTTATTAACAGGCACGGGAATAAGACCACTCCATTTATTGCATTTAGAAGCATTGTTGCATGATGTGCCAGTCTGATTACGTGAAATACCTTGATTTATCAGACTTATGTTTAACCTGTCATATTAAAAAAGTGTATTGTCATAATAAAAAAGAGTTTTGTCACAGAAACTTAAGAGTTGTTTCATAGGGTGATTCGTCCTAAAAATACAGAAAACCATAAACTAATAGTACAAGTTGTCCTAGCTTTACTTAAGACGCAAGACGTGTATTTCACCTGTCCAAGAAGGTACTACCTAATAATCTTTCTGAAATATAACTATCATAAAAAGTAATGGTTTAACAAATAAAAATAGAAGGTTGGGGTATAATATATAATAATGTAAAACCATGTAATACATTGAAATATACACGTGTCTCCTATATCTCCGGCTTTATTGAAGCAAATTTTATCCGTCCAGTTTTCCAGAAAGATTACGTGTGTATAAACACTTGGTTGCAACAGTCTCAATGCAAATAATACAGTTCCCTTTTCCAAAGACATTATTTCACCTGGACAGAAAAGAAAACTTGGCAGACCACCATGATCTACCAAAGCTTCACACAGTTCTATAAAATATTCTTCAGACTGGAAAATTCATAAACAAATTATTGCGACACGTAGACACAATCACTTTTTATAATGATTATTTCATTGTTTTATGGCGACAAATGAGTATAATTTTATGACATAAACCATTATTATTTAGACGAAATTACGTTTTTATGACAACTTAATTCACATACTATATACTTTAATAAATGCACAATACAATCCCAGCAGGTGCAACTATCATGTTAAGAATAAAGAAATAAGCATTTTCATCATTGAAATTCTTCGTACCAATACATTTATTCGAGTCTAAACCCCATAATATAATTATGTATTCTGTTTAGCCTACATAAAACTGCATTAGGAATTCGGAGAATTCAAAGATCACGAACAAAATTCAAAGATGAAATATTGTTAGGAGGAACAAGGTACTTGAAACAGAGGAATGGCGGAGTACAAGACAAATGAGTTATAGTTGAGAAAATTGTGTGTCAGATATTGGACTTTAATTAGCATTGCAATATGTAATAATTTATAAGGTCGTAAGGGCAGGCAGGAGTTTGTAATTGGTTTTTAATGTAAATGTAAATGAAAATGTGCAGTGACCAGAATTACATATAGAAATCTGCAAACATTGTGCTCGTTGTTCCAGAGATGTTATAATAAAAGAGGACAAGAAGACTTGAGTGAAGAAGACATCTACTCCAAAGTTCATCCAGTAGTTCAACTTTAATAACAAATATTGGTTTTATACAAGTATAAGTTGTGTCGTTGAGTTTGCAGATGCATTAGTCTGGGATTCAACTTAAAACAAAGGTATTACGTATCAGATCTTATGTAGTTGGTCGAGAGCTTAGACTAGGAGTCGAGTGGTATTACGTAATATTTCTATTTCTACTACGCAAGTAAATGTAGCTTAAAGATGTTCGATTCCTACTAATCTTCTTACTTTGTCCATGCTCTAAGATCCCTGTCTTCTTCAAACAACAAACTTAATCCTCTTTCCCATACGTTCTTCAAGTGCATCTATACTTTACATTTATTTTTCCTTTCAACATTACACTTCACGTCGCAACTTTCACCTCCCATTTTCTGCATTTGTCATCCCAAAATTGATTATTACTATTATGAGTCGGAGTCCTGCTGAGTGACTTTGTATAGGTATTGCATCTTTGCATTTTCATTACAGAAATAGATTTCATAATTTACACAATCAATGTAACTGATACCGAAAAACTCATTTTCCGATTTCGATTTTACAATGTAGTGTGCGGCTTAGTTGAACCATGTCACAATGCCATATTTAAATAGATGCCTTAATTGTCGTATCTCAGATTACTTATTATTATATTTGTTGTTTATTATTCCTGGTCATACAATATATCATTTTGCAAGTAAAAATTTTATACTATATATAGGAACATGAGTGGTACTCGCAACAACTAGAAAGATTAAAATGTTTTTCGCAGAATGGAATTCGTTAATAATTTAGAGAATTCTCCATGGTGCATGGAGATGATTCTGGGAGAATCTGTAGAATCGATTCTTTGTCTGAAGACGTGAGTAGCACTATTAAGTTGTTATGTTTGAGAGATTTTTGGTACTACAAATATTTGAACAGGTACAACGACTGCCATCTCGACATCCGCACAACTGCGATCAAGAGTCGAGTCGACTTTCTTGCTCAAAATTAAATTGTTCTTCCGCTGTGTATTTGTGCACATGCAGCAGTGCACATTGCAATAATGTTGTTATGTGACTTACAGTAGTAATTTTATTATCGATAAAAAACTAAAAAGTGCTACAAAAGTATAGATAAAATGTAATGGAGTCGTTAAAAGCATTGAGTGAGCAAGAAGAACATCGTCTTGAATAGAGGACTTGAGTTCAATTCATGTACTACACTACTCCAGACTCCAGACCTCCGTATCAATCACTTATGGGTACTTGACCATCAACCGCGAACACAATCGTTTTTTTTCATTCCACTTTCCATAAGTGATAAAGTATGAATTTGGAGTTTGTCAAATCACTCAGAGCTCCTTAGAAGATTTGTTAACCAAAATATTATCTACCGATGTGTAAACCTTTTGCATGCTGAAAGGTGGCCATACATCATTACTTTTGTGAAATACTTTTACTACACAAAACTTTCTTGTGCAACATAGTTTGTATGATGTAGGTATATATATAATATAGCTGCCCCATAGGCGTAGCTAGGATTTGGTTTCGGCGGGGGGAGGGGCACACTCAAAACATGAAATAGTTTGGGCAACAATTAACATAAAGTACATACAATTTTGGTAAATTTTTCGATTTCCGGGGGGAGGAAATTGCTACCTTGCTCTCCATGGCTACGCCAGTGAGCTGCACTGTAAGCTTCTTCCACCATGATACTTAAGACTAAACATTATCAAACGGAAGAGTTTTATGCGACGTCAAGATGCCATTCTTTGAAAACTCAAAAGATTAAGCAATTGAAGGCGATCTCCATTTTTTCCAGGAAAGAAACACATTATACGTTCCAGGTTATTAATAGATAACTAATATGGAATATTATTTCTAAGGTAATTTTGTTAAATTTGAAGTGTTTTTTTGAAGTAAATTATCTTCACATTCTTAAAATGAGACCAAAAGTATACTGCCTATTGGCAGAAAAAATAAATGTATAACATCTGACTAGTTTGGATATATTTGTGCATAGGAAATACAAATAGAAAATCCACCATTGTAGACCTACCTAGATAAATAGTCTATATTGATATAAGTGAGTTGTTGACATTGAATGGTTAACATATGAAATATAGAGCATATTCTTACCTATTTGCACGCATATGAAGGAAAATTAGCTGGGACTGGCTACATGTATACAACATTACAAGAATACATGAAAGAGACATGAGAAATCTGACTGGCTTGCTTCAGCGGATTATGGAAAAACAAAGCACAATGAAATGTGATACTTTCAAAGTTGCTGAGGCTGATGCGAGACAAGTGTCAGAACGCATGTATAAGTAAGTGTAATGTATACACATTGAAATGGTCGAAGGATTTTCGATCTAGAATAATAAGTAGTGTATTCTTTTACTACGCGTCTCTCGATGCGTTTTGGAAACTCCAGCATGTGCTTGCACGCAGAACTTTGTAGTTACGTTACAATATTACATAGCGAAGAAAAGATGTAATATTACACACAGAGAGTTGCTATATATTTCTTTTATCGTTTCCAGCAACTTTGTCATATGGAATTTCTTGGCTGTTCTGTCTTTGGCCTACTTTCTCATACAAACCGTGCCATCATCGAATTTCCTCATGCACAGCTAAAGTAAAAAGCTCCAGTTGCACTTGTCTTTACTCTGAATGGTTTACTTAACGACTGAATGCAAAACATGACCTACACTGTTATTTCTTAATGTGCAGCTCGCATTGTGTGGATTCTGAACTGAAATTAGCTGCTTCTTATTTGTACAATACAGCTGAAGACGCCACGGAAGTTATCATTCTGCCATGTACTAAACTACTTCAAGTCACTACATAACCACCCCACTCCTACACACAATCTCATAATTAGTCTGTTTGTTTTTACGACATTTCTCTATTTACGATATTAAAATCATTAACTTCTCTTTGTTCATTTAGTCCCGTTCCTTCTTTTGTTCCAATTTCAGAGAAACATAATGCTATGTTTATTTAGCACAAATAATGGCATGAGCGGCAGAGTAATGTGTGCGAGCCTTAGAAAGACTAGGACAGGAGATACACTGGAAAACATGTAATTAAGTCAGCCGAAACTTGAGACGGCTACCAATTATTTGTTCCAGCCAGAAATGATTTAAAGATGAAGTTAACGGAGTTTATTGTACTACGAGTTGGTTCCGTGTAGAACGCAAGTATTCTTTGTCTTCATAGTGTGTGTATAAACTGAAATGTATGACATTTATTCATTGTACAGTTGTTCATAAAGAAGAATGACTGTAATCGAAATAGTACTTTGTGTGTGTATATTCAGTTGAAGGCATAGCCCGGCATACACTACACTATTTTGCGTGTAAGTGTAAAATAAGTGTAAAAGTGTAAACTCTACACTATC
>JAQFYB010000717.1:0-45453 GCA_034694085.1 Pogonognathellus longicornis
CACATGTAACTAAGTTAAAACGAAGTCCATAAATGTTTGCCTCTTAAGTCAAGTAACTCTCGCAAATGACGATTTACATACAAGTAGCGTTCGAAAGAGATGTTACAATAGAATGTACACTGATGACCCTATGTCTTGGCCTGTTTAGTCTTCTTCTGCTTTGCATAACAAAGAATGAATAATATTATCTGTCATGTTCCTGTCTGCACTGAAAGACTTACTATTTAGGATTATGTTTATTGCCTTGCCCATTTTCATATGAGCTTTGTGCTCTTATATGATACCAAGAGGCACCTAAAATGCCATTTTGTGAAATGAAGTGTGCACCTGCCTCATTGTGACTGTACTATACATACATAGACTCATCTTACAAATTCTTCTTGCTGACAACTATTGGTATGTACGGATACTTTCAAAAAGGCAGACACAAAACAAAGAACGGACTAAATTATGTAAATCTCTTCCAGTCAGTTATACACAGAGCATTCTTCTTAATTAATTGTTATTGCCTAATTATCATAGTGGAACAGTTTTGAGTTTTGCATACGGGCAATGATTGTACAATCAAATCAACAATTGTAAGTGACAAATTAAGAAATTACATCACCAATGTATTCAACTAAGGAACCAAGGATGGCTTTCTTGAAACTATTTGGACTGAATTAATTGTTTCTACTTCAGCTAATTGTCTTGAGTTAAACTTTATTTGGTAACGACATCACAAGTCACAAGTATAACATGTCACGGTGATACTTAGCTGCAGTCGATATGCAAATGCTTGATTATATTTTGAGGAGAGGGAGAAGACACCAAACCTGTTTTCAATTCTCATGGACAAATGAGTTGAAAACAAATTCATGGAATTAATAAATTGTTGTAAAGCACTCTTAAGAAATTTCACATACCTAACGATTTACAATTACCACTTACAAATGCGCAAATACCTAATAAAATTCATTTGGGTAAATGCGAAATTCTAAAAAGTAATCATGAACCGGAATTCATAAATAAAAGGAAATTTTAATTTGCGAAATAAGATTTCACACTGATAATATCTTTCTTTGTATTACACTGATAGCTATAGCCTCGATATGAAGAAAGACGATGTTTGCATTGAATGCAACCATTGTCTGTTCTAATGCTGATGCAGTTTTATCACAGCCGCATGCCCAATGCGCTTTCATTAGTAAGAAATTACTGAAATTGTGAAGTGAATGGAATAGGAAGGAATTCATAAATAATCATAATCCCATCTATTTTGTGTGATTTACGAAGTGTGCATGTTTGTTATGTTCTACTACAACTTGAATCTTAGGTGTTACCATTGTTGTTTATTTAGTCAAATGTACCAATCCGATGTGCAACTGTTTGCAGCCCTACCTTCATAAATTGACAGTAGCTGAAAAGTTTAATCAAGAATCCTGACTTCAATTTTCATCAAAGTCTGCAACATTGACTACTAATGGTTCGTTCATAAGCCCTTCCTTAGTTTTCCTTCATCAACAATATCTTTGTTGTTGTATACAGTATCAACAGAAATTTGTAGTAGTAAAATATAGTAATCAGAATCAGCATAACATATTTTACAGAGAACCGAAACCTGGGAATGCCAACCCAGGCTCAACACCAACCTGCCGTCATTACCAACCTCCATACACAAAGTATACAACATCAATATCTGCTGTGTAAGTTATAGTGTTGCCCGACACACACTTGTCACTCCTTAATAATTAGTATAAATACATTGCTAGTTTCCTTCTCTATGTGTATGCAAGCCCTTCCTTATTTGTTATTTATGTTATCACTTATCACTATCACCCAATTTTTATTAGGTATTATTAATGCATAATAGATAGGTAAATAATATGTACCTAATAACCTAACTTTTTAATATAAAGTCAACAAAGCGAACCTATCTCTAACGCACCTAAATATCCTAGTCCTAATTAATTACAAATTAATTATAAATTGTTTGTAAAACGTTTAATTACAATTCGATGACTTGGAAAGGCCGTATCTACGGTACAGTTAGACTCGCCTAAATCAACTATCATAGTAAACTTAGATACGGGCTTTCCAAGTTAAGCCATGGAATTGCGAATTGTAATGGACACAATTATCACGGCAAGACGGCAATGTCTGTATCCAAGTGCACCTAGAGAATTAATTTGCGTATCGAGTATGAAGGTTGGTAATGCTGCCAGGTAGGTGTTGTTCCCGGGTTGGGATTGGCAGCGTCCTAGTACCTTTTTGTATCCATGCTGTAAATAAAAGACTATCGGGCTACATATGTATATACCGAAACTGTTCGTTCTGTACGGATGAATTATAAATCTTTGCACATATGATGATTGCAAATTGCAATGTAAAACACGATTTGTATAAGGAGTATACACCTTATTTCTTAATAATGACAAGCTTGAGAAGTCAGAGCAGGTGATTATGAAAATGTATGTTGGATTATTGCAACGTTAAAGGAGTTGATTACCTTGCCTGGTTTATTCTTGTAATAGTATATTAAACATGTGTAATGTACTATAGAATCTAATTGTGTAAATCGTAGTGTAGTATTTGTGCGTAAATAGGAAAGGCGAAGGAGGAGACAAACCACTTTCAACTGAATGACGTTACTCGTAAAGATTCGAGAGATTAGCATTTGTCTAATTATACAATTTCCACTACCACCACTACTAGTACTGGAAGTAGTAGAGTTACATTTACTTGGTGTAACACATGTGTTATATTATTAATACCTTGCCGCACTTGTATTATTGCTCATTTCATTGTGTACACACTCAGTCAGGATGCGTAGTGGCCGCTCAATTAGTTAACGTAGCCATTTTTACTGTTTTCCATGTACTCAAAAAACTAATTGTTTTCGTATTTTTTCTGTTATTCCGTTCATTTAACTCAAAAAGTTAATTACTACTCGCTACAAATTGTTTGCACTGCATTCGGAATTTTGAATAGGTATATCTAGGTCTAGGTGTTATAGAATCGCAAGTGTTTAGTCACATTCATATTATTCAACCTTTCTTAATATAGAAATACTACCTGAACCGAACTGCATAAATTATTTATGAGAGCACCCATAAGATAAGAGTAAAGGTACACATAAAATGCTGGATGATTTCATAAGTAGCTTTATAGAATATAGTTATTTTCCAGTGTATAGACAATAGGGCTATGGTATGGTGCCAAGTGTGTGATGGGATGCAGACAGAGTAAAGGTGAATGCGGTGCAGTTTACTAAGGCTAAAAAAACTTGGTTTATTATGACTACTGCTATCCTACAAGTTGGAACTATCTGTAATAAATGCATAGATAAGAGAGGTATATACAGAGTGGGTTTTGTTTATTAAACTCACCATTATATATGAACTTGTATTTGTTCAAATGAAATGGAACATTGTTGTTGTGTATAGAAATAAGGGAAAGATAAGACGCCTTGACAGATACTTAAAGCTGCAGAGTTAACATTATGACTTGATTCTTTTGTATAGGCTACTGCTACAACTATAATTTTCAACTAGAATCATTCTATGTACTTTGCCCTGCCCTGATTCTTGTTGTGAGGACGAGAAAAAATGATTTTATGTCATAGTAAATTTTATGGTGTTGTATTGAAGATGTTCTCTCGAGGCGCAGTGCAATTTTATGGGTAATTAACAATGTACTTGTACGTACTTATACGCTCAGTATTGAAAACACGTATATTTTTATCATGATACCATTATGGAAAGGTAAAATGACCTCAGCAGCATAGAAATGGTTGTAAAACCATCCAGCTCTTGCCGCTACTATTGCAGTACTTAGGGACAATTGCATTTGCTAAATCGTTATTAAGCAAACATTGATAGAGCAAATACTAGGAAGAGGATTGGAGCTTGCGACCGAAAATACAATAAGGGCAAATAAAATTACAAGATTGCAGAAATGAGTGGAAAGTACTTATATGACTTTTGAACACGAGATGGGGAATCAAAATAGTAATTCTACTGAGGAACTACGCTCTGCAATAACAAATATCTAACTACAAATTAAGAATAAGGAATGGGAGGTTTCAGCAAAGAAATATTACATAGTAATGCGTATTTCACCTTTACTACACTCTTTTTTCCCGTGTGTAAACGCAAACTGGAACAATCTAAGTGAAGGAACTATACTTACTACACTACCTAACTCGTTGCATAATGCATATTATGTATGTATACATTGTATACAATATTTTAAGTGTACAATGTGTGTATGTTGTAGTGCACAATTGCTATTATTGCAACTTTACGCTTAATTCAGCTAGCAACAAGACTTTTTAGTAGTTCTTTCTCCCTCTATGCTTTTGTTGCTGCGAGTAATATTTCGATTACAAGTGTGATAAGTGAAATAGAAATAGGAATATCAGGCCTAGCTTCGCATTACAAATTCTACTACGAGTTCTACTACCGGATAAGCGACACAAATAATATTTTTACCTGAACACGCACATTTCTTCCTTACTTTATTCTTGTTCTTGATATGCTAATATTCAAACACTAGCAGAGTGCACGATACTACACCACTACCACGGTTACTCAACTGTGCGTGTGTTTTCCATGTGTAGACCTGTCAAAATTTACTTATAAAATATATGACACCACCTATACTACTGTATTAAGTTACGTATTGGTATTTGAGCTCAGGAATTATAGATATATATGGATTGAAAGCATGAAACTATGGAGTCATAACACTTTAACATATAGAGTCGTTACAGAAGAGGCAAAATGAAACTCGTTTTATGCCTATTCTTCTTTTGCTTGTACTCTTTTGTTAACATTAACCTGCAAACTAAGCGCTACAACTTTTACACAATACTAATATTATTACCACACTCTTTCTACAACTACTACTACGATTACTACTACTACTACTACAAAACATGTGACTACGTTGTGTAACGTAAGCACTAATGACACGAAGAAATAAGTGAACTTTGACGTAAATTTTACTACATCAAGTAGAAAGTCATAAAGCTCCTGGAAGATGCTAATCTACTCACGAACTCTTTTACAAACTTTTGCAGTTTAAACATGAGATGAAGAAAACTTGGGCTTTTCTCTGCAAGTACATACTAAGCAGAACTTCGTGCTATATTTTTCCTTGCAGTTGTAAGTGTATATAGGGATCATGTACTAGTCCGGTTCAATTCTAATAATATTACGCCACGATTATACTACTACTATAGTGCTTACGTAGTTTATTTAGTGAATAATCATGCGGGTCAGGTAATGTAGTTGTGGCTGGTGTGTAATTTCTAACAATTGGTAGTGCTACCGAGTCCCGAGTAAGAGCTTACTTTTCTAAACAAACTAAATGCTATTTTGTTGAGTGCATACAATATAAAATATGTATTTCAGCTTTTTCACTTGTTTTATGGTATTATGGTAATAGTGGGGAATGATTGGGCGGGTACACGTTTGAAGGCTTTAGTTTGCCTATCCACAATACTTACGTGCTTACCTAATAAGACTATGAAGTTATGATATCATAGATCTTTGTTGATGTTATAATCATCAGGTCTTAATTTACTCTCGTCAGATCCAAGAAATATCGACGGGTATTTTGTTTCACATTTCTCTGCACTCTCCTCAGAGCTGTACTATAACCATTGCCCATATGCTTTTAATCGTTATTTCGTGATGAAACATCAATTCAATATTATATTTATTATTTCAGAATTATGGCAATAAGTAACAACTTGTACTTGCTACGTGCACACACTCAGATACACGCACAGCAGAGTATAGATCGAATGAAGTTGTATTATAACTAACGACTAAATTACTCTAATATCACTATCATCATTATTAGTGCTATACTCAATAAGTTTACCCAGATTTTTAAATTCTTTGCATTGTTAGATTTTTTTAATAGACACGTTTAACTTATTACTGGTATCACTATCACAAAGCGGCTAGTACCTTACCTAGTACCTACAGCTTCAGCACATTAAGTTATTTTTATAAAATGATTTAATGAAATATGATTCAATTATGTTAACCGTGAGACAAATAACTAAACTACCAATATTGCATTGTTCTGGTGTATAAGGTAGTGATAGTGAATTAGTGAACACACCAGTCGCAGTCTAGTAGCAACAAGATGCTAAAAAGAGGAGGTAAAGCTAATTGCACATCATCTTACTTACATATACAGAAGACCATTACAAAAATACAAGCATATTTTATGAAGTTAATTAGATTCTCATTGTACTTCATCGTGTCTTATTAATTAGTAGAGGTAGGTGTTTGCATACAAATAGTATTATAATTTCAACGTACTCAATTCTGAAACATCGCAATAGCACTATGACCTGTTGCACGATTTATCATTAATTGATTATCCAATAATATTTTAAACATAGCTACGACATTTTAAAGCCATTTTAGTATTCCTTGTTGTGAATAATTTTAACCATGAATGTTAAATATGTAGGTTAATATCATCGAATACGATACAATATTTTAACTACGTCATTTTAAAGGTACCTACTAATAAAATAGTATGTATGGAAGCTGTCATCATTTTCACGGACAAAATATTATTCTATATAAAATGTACGCAAAGTGCAAGGCAATGTCTTTCTAGGAGGCTTTGGTACAATACAATACAATGTATATATATTGATGATTTCTGAAGGCTAGATTCGCTCTATTGTGTAATTCTTGTATGTATTTATAAAGCAATGTGTATAGTCGTGCGTGGAAAGCCTTTTACAATACTACCTACACATTTTAGCTACAATGCATAGTTATCATTCACTGGCTACAACTGTAAGATGAGACAAGCTAAATACTATCTAGAATGAATTTTATTGGTGTATGTAGTGTAGTATAATACAGATTAATTATTTGTCAGTGTAATATGTACTGGGTGGGTTGTGTGGAATTTCTGACTTTCAAAAAAGCCTAGTTAGTAGTAAGTAGATATTGGTTGAATTGTGAAAGGAACTAATTGCAGAACTTTGCTAAGCTTTTCTGATATTGATGAGAGTCTTATTACTTAGTTTGTGCTATAATGGTACGTAGTAAGTATTAGTTCGAACCCTAAGATTTTAATACCATCTAAGAGCATTTATTCTCTTGCTCCGTGTAGTATGAACTGAATGAATATCCCAACTAAAGTTAGGAGAGACAGAACTGATTGTGAAAGTTGTAGGAATGTAATAATCATGGGATTACTATTTCTCATATACAACTATGGACGAGGAATAGTCATTTAGACTACGACTGAGCACATGCACATAAATATACATTCAACATCACATAAGTGTAATGCGATTGTAATGAAGGAAGGATATTACTATATTACTGTTACTTGTTTGCTAGCAAATGGAAGATATACACTGGAAGTAATAATACCTCATTTTATAGCGAAACAGAAGAACAAGAACAAGAGAAAGTTTCCAACTTTCCAAGGACTTAAGTAATTCTAAAAGGGAGCTCAACTTCAAAGTAAAGTAAAGCAAAAACTTTTCTCAAAGCTTCTCCCAGTTATTGAGCTCTAGGAAATGGAAGAAAGTTGGATTAAACGAGTTTCAGTCAACTGAAGTTTGAACATTTACATTTAAAGTTGGCTTATTGTGTATAATTTGTATAACTTCCTATAAGAACCATACACAGTTTTTACTTGTCGAGTTTTAAATCTATATAGTACCTAGAACCTATACCTACTTAAGGGCATCACAATCTGAAACACAAGAGCAAAATGTATATGCAAATAATTCAACCAGGCAGAAACATCAGCTATGTATGTACCTACTAAAATTCGTCACAAATTATGGAGTACCTAACGAATCCTCACATTTTAGTCCCGAAAACACTCGGATTGTATTTACATGCAACCCTAATATTAAATTTAATTATATCTATGGCTCATGTCTCTTTTAATTTACCCAAATTCTTTATTCAACGAGATTTAATTTTTGGAGAATTTATTTGATGTTTGAACCGTCAAAGGGTTTCTCGGTTAATAAGATATGTCATGTAATTACATCAGAGTGTAAAGGAACGTCGGCTATGACAGTGAAATGAGTATACCAGTATTTTGCTTGTATACAGATACGGCATGTAAGCATATATGGAGGGAGAGAGACTATGTAAATTTTTAGTAGGCGGATGGAATTGCATTAGGAACTTGCTATCGTTGGCGTAATAAAATAATGTGAGTGTAATACGAAAGGAAAATATAAAGTAAACTAATTGAGGAAGTGAAGGAAAGGAATGGTGGTCTTGTATGGTACGGAGTCTGTAGAAAAGAGCTGGATGGAAATGAGCCGAGCTGACTGGGAGTATTGATCTTTCTCCATGACTGCTTTAATTTCCTCCGGGTTTTTTCCAGGCAGCAAGGGGATGAATACGCATTTAAAATAAGCATGGACTACCAGTATACCAACGAATCAACTCGTCTTGCTTGTACATTTTCCTTTAAGCACCACACTCTGAACGAGTTGTGTTTCAGAGCTTTTTACTACAACTACACTGGAGCAAAAACGAAGCTACGACAACGACGACGAAAACGACGAGTCAAGTAAAATTTATAAGGCTTCACATGCACACACAACACACAGACTGATCATACGGGAAAGTAGTGTGCAAAGAGAAAGAGAGAGAATACGACAGTAGAAAAGAGGAGGACAACCCGGGAAAGAGAGCATGCGGATTTCTCTTCTTGGTGGAAAAACAACAGCAGGATTCACTCTCAGATGGAAACGACCTAAGCAGCTAAGCCAAGGCAAGGCAAGGCACAACCATCCTACTTAATTCCTATAAGAATTCACAGTTCAATACAAAACAATGTAAACTCCAGCCTTTCGTTCGTCGTTCGTTCGTTCCTTTTCTACTCGGATTCTTCCCCTTACACACTACCACCACTATAAATATACTGCTCCTCGTGTCCCATACAAAATGATATATTATTGAATATGGTGGATGCTACACACACGCTGATACTCATTTGTAGGGGAGGAAAACCTTAATGAAGCTCACAAAGTAAAGTAAAAGAGGCGGAGGGCGGAGGAGGCTGTGTATACTATGGATCCCATAATACCCGCTTCCATCTTCTCCCGGGATGCGCTCAAAAAATGCGCTTAGGTAAAGAATTCGTTCTCTCTTTTACAGATCTTGTGTAAAACTTTTAATTCCAATATGTTCAGTCAACCGGTTTAATTCCTTAAAGCGAGATACTTATATAGACTCCGTATCTACAGACTCATTTTCTAACCTATAACATTCCGTTCAATACAGAAATACGTACAGAATCTTTAGGAATGTTTGTTTGATTTGATTAGCGATGGCAATTGTAGCTCTCTTGTACTGGTACTCATTTAACACGGAAAAACCGGATTGCACCATATTGTAAACTGCATTTTATACAATTCGGACTGCATTCATAGGTAATCTTATCATAATTTGTAATTCTCACGCTGCGAGTTGCATATGAGGTGTACAGTGTACAGATGTGTGAATAATGTTCTTATATACCTACTTACATGTCCACATTGCATACAGATACAATTTCTCATATAAACATGTTTAATGTGACACTAATAAATCATGTTTGTAGTATGTATCTACGTGCAGTACACACAAACAATAAGTAAGCAGACTACACTATAAAATTATTTTTATGCTTTGCAGAATCTTGGTAGGTATTACTAAAATAGTGGTAATAATAAATGGGTGCATGCACATACTTATAAGTAATGATAAATAATCGTGAGAGACAAAATTTATCTTCAAATTACATTCGCATTGCTTGTAAATATGAAATCTAGTTTTTGTGCACGTAGTGTGCACACAGAAAAAGAGAAGAAAGGTAGCGGCTCAATAATTTTTACTGACAGAATGGTCAAACTGGAATGGCTGTGTCAAGAGAACAATTCAACCTTTATGCCTAATAAAAAGAAAGAAGGTATCTCGTGTCTACTGCTACTTTGTGTACAATGTGTACAGTGTACGGATAAGTGGACGTGCAACATGTGCATGTGCATTGTACTATTACCGAGAGGTGCATCTCTATAGAAGATTGAAGATCAAATAACATCACACACACACGCATCACGTTCCATACCATACCAAACTAATAAGTATAACTGCAAGTCTCTCTCAGGCACTAGCACCACGGCCAAAGTTCTATCTATTATGCATGTACCTAAAATATGTACCTACATAATTGTGCATGAGGCAAGGGCGAGGGAATACACTCATAAAATATTCTTCCACTATATATGTAGTACATAGATGTATAGGAAAATGCAATGATACATGACAGTTGCACAGTACATAGAATAAGTATAGGCATATTTATGCAGCTAATGATATTAAGTGATGGTATAATGGTGGTGGACCGGTCCAGAACAAGAGTACCTATTTTCTTATATGCCTACATACAGATGAGAGGATGCAGTAGTAATTATAGTATTATGGTGTATTTGCACGTACACGACAGATACAAACATTCCTATACACAAAAAGGAGAGCAGGCAAGTGGGATTTGCTACTCTATTCGGTTTCTAATGTTTATGCCAGGCTTACAATCTGACAATAGAGGTGTAAGGTATATCTAGTACACAACTAAGCTACATTTGTACCATATCATTATACAAGATATGAATTTGAATACAAATAACAATCATATAAGGTGTAAGCTATTATAAATTCAACATTGCGATGGGTGCAACAACGGGCATAGTGGAAGTTGGGTTGATATAGAGGTGCAGGAGCATGCAGATATTATTATGAGGAGGGAAGATGAAGATGAATAGAAAGAGGGATATATTGTGGGAACGGAGCCAGGACTGGCCTCTAAACCACTGCACCGGCCAACATCTCGCCCTCTCACACGGCTACATAAATTTATATAACGTTGCTACATATACAAAGATCAAGTTGCTTTGCATATTGAAACTTGATTATTACATTGCATAAACACAGCTATATTTAGTGTATATACCTAGAGAGAGAATAAAAGCACCAGACGAAAAACTGGACAGGACACTTGTGGACATGAACTCGGGAAGAATATTATGATGTGAATTCCCGTTTTCTTTGTATACAGGGAAATGAAACAAAAGGGAGTAAATGGAGTAATCGTACAGTGTGATGTTGTATAAATAATGAAACTTATACTTTGGGTCCACTCTCTTAAGTTACACGATATTGGTAGCTATGATTCATCTGCAATTCAACTGTGCATTTGTATCTTTGTGGATCTCCGTGTGAAAATCTGGACGAAAAGGAAAAATCATCTCGCTTCCATCTACAACCAGTTCTCATTGATTTCATTGGGAGAGGTAGGAAACAGGAAAAATCGTTTCCCAAAAATTCGACAATTTTTCGCTCAGAAGACCGGTTCCTATTTCATTCATTGCGATGGACGTGCACTCACGACCAAGTATCGTGTGTGCTATGAGTCCAGAAAAGTAGAAGTGGTGTGTAGGTTTAGTTACTTGCTATCTTTATGACACGGTGGTATGTTGTATGTAGACAAGGTAGAGCTATTGAATGTGTATGGGAAATGAATTCCTTGATCTGGGTTGTTGGATCATGATATGAGATCCCCAACACAACACGTTTATATTTATGGAAGGCTCTTGTTGTGTCTTCTTGTGTAATCGCATATGATGATATGAAATTGCAATTGTTTTGGTGTGGGAACGAATGTAAGGAAGGAAATTGAACTGGATGGTCCAGTCACTTCTTTCTGTCTCCAAAAAATTTAAGAACATTCAACACAAAACGAGTTTTGACTATTATAGTACTGTAGTACCGTTATGATTCACTGGAGTGGAGATGATTTTTCTAATTCCGAGTAAGACTCTACAATAAGATCCAGTTAGCTTCCTTTCATGCCGGTGTGCACAATGGATTTTTATGTTTTCAAGTCTCCGCTATTCCTTTCGCTTTTTTAATTGTCGCATAAAGAACCAAATGTGCTCTGCTCATTGGGCAAGGGACTTTTAAGACCAACCTACTATGTACTAAGGGCTCATCTCAGAAATCATTCTTACGCAAAGATGAATTTCCGAAAAATGTACTCATACCCGGCACTTCCAAAGGTATACGGTTATCTTTTCTTTTACTTGAGCGTTAGCATTGCTATCTGTAACAAGTTTGTTCTCTCCAGATTATTTCGGTGTCGCAACTCACAACTTGCAAACATTTCACAAAAATCTCACTTGACCTGATTTATTTTTTTGCAAATCAACTCCAGTTTTTTAAATCATACTCATCACTTGCTCATCGGTACTGTCTACATATTATTGAACTCTTACCTGTTGTGCGTATCAATAAATAATAAAACCATTACAACCCTATACTACTGTATTGAGGACATTACAGTGTGTGTTGGTGCAGTATTTACTTATACAAAAATCTGTACAATATTGAGTTCCAAATAACTAAATATCAAAAATATCTAGACTTTTTATAGCTCAATGTTAATTAAGACTATAATACCAATTACTGTTCAAACATACCATTCAGCTAATACAATAATACATTATTGCAGATAATATTTCGCATTATTGCGCAACTTTTCGTGTAAAATTTTGTTAAATCTCAAATATTAAACAACGACCGAACGCTATTGTATCCGAAAACAAGAAAGTGTATTAGAAATTAGAGAAAAAAAGGAAGATGTATCTGGTTCAAAACATGGCCCATCATCACCAAGCGGCCGTCTCTGTCTCATCTCATCATCCGTACAACCAGAATCCTTACAACGCTTTCGGCTCCACCACTTCATCATCATCAACTTCACCTATGGACATTGCACACATGCAGGTAATAAAATTACTTTAATTGACTAAATTACTCAATTTTTTGCTGTTGAATTTGGCTGAAACTGTGTTGTGAATAACATTACAATTTCCAAAACCACACTGCATTTAAGTTTTTGCTCGAAACGTCAGAATTTGTGTAATTTACAACGTATCTCATTGTGAAATAATTACATACCTACGTAGTGTACAGAGTAATTTTCATCGTGTGGTAGCCCCTAAGAGTACTTTTGGAAAACACAAAGTCTATAATTCCGTATCATTAATTTAGGTTCATTTGCATATTAACCTATCACCCATCTCTCTCTCTCTGTCTATAGTCAAGTACAAAATTCAACTTCCTTTCCCACTTTCCATTCACCATATCATATCAAACAAAATATTAACAAAACTACAATACAACATCACACATCCAATTACTTACTACAACTATATACATTTCAAAATATTCATATTCATATACTACATACTAATAGTCGGTCGGTTGACTCCAGTATACATTCATAAGTACTATAGTCTCAGCTTGAACAGTCTCACTAATAACAACAACAACAACAATATGGAAACAAGAAAGAGTCTCCGAACAAACGAAAAGCAACAAACCACCTGGCTTGGTTAGCTCTGTAGCAAGTAATCAGATCTAATATTATGTGTTAAGCATTATTATCTACGCAGACGAGAACACCAGATAGACATCCGAAAGGAAGTTAATAGCTCTTAACAACTCTGTGACTATATATTATATATGTGCAGTTCAAAGAGAGACTAGTCCACGGCTTATAGACAAAGATGATGAACCAAAAGATAATGCTGTCATGCATAGCACAAAACAACTACGAACTGTCCGACAACTACAACTAGAACTAGCAAAGTAGCAATGAAATAAATACAATATAATACTAGTAGTGCTTACTTACATAATGCAACAATTCAACAATTGTTCACTCACATAATATATATACAGTTGTAGTGTATTATGTGTATACAGCAATTTCTACAGACAAGTAGAATACTCAAATTACTTTGCTAAAACCTGCTAAAGCTGATGCAAAAACGTATTAATTGTGCAATGCATTGTCTTGTAAATGCTCCATGGTAAAATTACATATAAACACAAGTTTGAGCTTCTGAATTTACTTGTAAGTCGACATTCGTGGATGGATGGATGGGGAACGTGTATTGTATGTGTAGTATACTGACTGACTACATCGAAGCGTAGGAAGAAATCAACTAAGATGAATTACCCATCAACCTTGTTTACTTTTATACATGCAGAATCCAGTTTTGCACAGGATTTTCTTTTTCTACAATTTCAATCACTAATGATAACATAATATATATACAAGAAATTGTTGCAGTCACTTACATTTATTTCGCCATTATCGTTAAAAGTAATTTTTGCGAATCTTTGTGAATATGCAAATAATACATAATATACCTACCTAGACATGTGATGTAGGTATTAAATGCATTATAAATGCAGCTAAAATCTGATTTTTATTTTTACTGTGCATTAGAACTAATAGTATGTGTTTAGGTACCTAGCTATAATTTGGGAATATCTGTACAAGATGCATAACGTAGTAAAACAAATGATTTTTTGTTGCGGAAAGCCTGATACGCATGCATTCAATAATGACGTTGGATTAGTATGTGCAAAACTACCGAATCGCAGTATGTGTACAAGTTTTTAGAATTATTAGAAGCATTTTGTGAATATTTAATGGTAGTGGAGATGCAGGAGTAATGAAAGATGTGTATTGGAGTCGGTGTGTTTAGTTGAGTAGTGTAGTGTTAGAGAATTTAATGGGTATCTATATGTGGAGAGTGTAACACAGAGATGGAGATGATGAATACCTAAAGGGACCGTAACACAGTAGCCAAAGCTTTTGCATAATGAAGAGATCATGAGACAACGTAGTTTGGCTGCTAGAGTTTTTTAAACAGGCTTTCCTTCTTCTTGATTGCTATTCATTGAAGCATTTTGAGAATTGAATTTTAAGCCTCTTCACCTTCTTGCTTATACATAGTGTGCTTGCACTACAATACACATTGGTTAGTCAGCCCAGAGCCTAACCAGCAAAAGGTGGAGGAAAGCGTTGTTTGAGTACCTACCTGTTCTACTACCTGGTACTTATTATTATGCATATGTTTGTTGAAGTTATATGTGGGTATTGCATTATGTATCCCACGAGAAATGGCAGCAGCAGGTGATAATAGCACATTTTGTATTCCGGAGACGAATACAGATCTTGTTTATTCCCCTCTAGGAATCAAATGCAAATGCGAAATGCAACTCTGAGAAGATATTAGTATGTATGTGATGTGCGAATTGATTTCGTTTGCCAATTACGGATAGATTGCAAAATACGATGCCAATTCGAGAAGGGAGTCTGTCTTCTTTTGTTTCAAGATGAACAAGACACTCGAAATGTTTAATGTCCAATGTGTTGATTAACTAGGGCTTCTTTTCTATTGTTGTGATCGCAATGTAGATACTAGCATTGTGACTATAGAACTCTACTATACGATTCCACACATAAATTAATGATTTGACTCTCAGCCTTCGAAAACTCTGTGTAATCGAATGTAATCAAATGTAATATAAGTTAACTGACTACTAGTAGACTTGCTCTTGATACAATTCTGTGAATTTTTCTTGATCTTATTACTCATGGGTGCATGCATCGTATACCCTGCAAGGCAGCACAGTCTGATGAGACAGCTTGCTAATCTTTCTGCAGTGTCTACTGTTCAAACTGCATTTCCATCTGTCTGTGTTTTCCCACGATCTTGATTCCTAAACGGCGAAACAAGCTGCAACCAAGTACTGTTTATCATGCAAGTCAACTTTTCCCCAACCAAATACACATTCTGCTGACAACAATGCATGTAATATTCAACAAATGCTACATTCTATAGCTACTTCGATATACTCGCTCGCTTGTAATTTTTGTGACGAGAATTGTATCACTTTTTGTGCATGAATCAATTAGAACTGCCAAAGACAAATCTTTGACTCTTCTTCTTGAATATTTTCTTTTATTTAGTATTGTTATTCTCTCTCGTCCAATGAGTCTGCTAATTATCACAGCACAGTCTCCTCAATCTCGATCATCAACATTCAAACTGCATTATGTGTCGAAGTGCGTACTCTTGTCATTTTTCCGCCGTCTGCGCGTCTTCTCTGTTTATTATGCACGCAACAAAGTATCTGCCATCAAATCATCTTCGTTCATAGGATATATTAATCATGCACAGATATCTATACGTGGTATGTACTACTATTACACACATGACTGAATAAAATACCTCTGCCACATCATTAAATATTGTGGCATGACCAGATATGATCATGTCCAGCAAGAAAGAACCCGACTGGTCATAGTTACCTATATATATTATTGCCTGTAGCTATGTAGCACTGTGGTAGCTTCATAATAATATGAAATTGTCTTCGCTAAATGCGCTTCTTTACATCTTGCAATCATCATAACGCAACGTGGCTACTGGCGTAAGCGAATCATTCGGATGGGAAATGTATTTAATGAGTATTTTTCCCATGGGCGGCTAATGCTGTCTTAAAAATCCTCTCCAGTACCTATCGAATTAATTGATGCAAATTTGCATAGCTGGGTCTTCATTCGAGTTCATTTTCTAAATCTCAAGTGTCAATCATGCGTCAGCTAAGACGCATACTTGTTTTCTCATCTAGTTTTTTCCAACTGGTTCTTTTGACAATTTGAATCCAACTGTGATGCTGTGTACAAGCTGTACAAGCTAAAAAATCCCACTTTAATAGCACAGCGTACTTGTTTTGATACAATGTATGGTTCGGTTGATTTGATCTTTCACTGCAGTAGTTCCTAAGGATAACTCATTAATGAGGTAAAGTGTCTAGAGGATAACTTTGATATTAATGCTTGTGGTTCACACTACATGCACCTGGTAATAATTCACTATATACCTTTCCTATATAAAAATCGTTCAGATTCACAAGGATGAATAAGGATGAGAATTTTATCGTGTCTGAAAAAGATGAAACTCTCCATCGCTCTATGACCAGTAGCTGGAACCTCAGCATGAAAGCGCGTTACTTAGCCTGTTCGACGTACGGGAAGGACGAGCTTAATTGAATTTTATTGAAGCCAACTAACTGCAGAGACTGATTGGAAATTAAAGCCAGTTTTCATAGCTAAGCATCGTGCGGCAAGTGACGCTAGATGATTAATTGCTCTAATCCTAATATACAGATAGGATAAACTAATGCAAGTGATTGTACCACAGACAGTAAATAATATCCATGATTAGGTAGCGCTGCTCCTAATTTTCTGACCACAGCTTAAGGTTGTAACGTCTGAATGATTTTTTGGCAGCGTATACGTAGGCTAAAGAGGGAGGTGTATGAATCTTGCGTGCAGCATCTTTTTTTGTTTCTCACACGGTGGTGCAAACGAGAAATTCTATGTAGGCAATCCAATATTCTTTACAATTATAGTGTAATATTCCTGTAATTATGATTGCGTAATGATTCTCGCGTTGTTTAACTAGAAACACGTGTACTGCTCAAACTTTCATGCTTTTATACAATCACTTACATAAAATAGGTTATTGTTTCTAGGTATACATATACATAATTGCTACTTGAATTGGGAATTCGTGTAGGAGTCACTAATTAAATTTACCTATGATTTCATATTGTTTTTGTGCTGGTAGTTTGATGCTTAGAATGAGTATACTTTACTTTCAGAGAGCTTTCATACTCCTACTAGGTACATACAGATATTATATTAAAGTAAACATATATGAATTATGCACCATAATAGATATATTAAATTACATTGAGTCTACTTAATAACATTTCTTTGAGTTACATAGGAAAGTGTGCAAGAAGGATATGTATCATAACAGTTACACAAGTCCCCCTTTCTATAAACTTGGGATGCTGGTTAAGAGAGAAAGAAACTTGAAAGTTTGTTCACTTTCATTTTGAGGGAGAAGATTTTGAGCAGGAAAGTTGAGAAACTTCTTAGCAAGTCTGGCTCTTTCTGATGTGAGTAATTAAGAAAAGGGTAATTAATGGGACTGAGGGAAAGTGCTTTTGCTTTTGGCATCCAATTGCAGGCGGCATTTGAATCTGGGAAGAGAGTGAAGTGTACGTATCTCACTCTCACTTTACTTAGGTATATACAGAATATACTTCTTCCTTTAGCATTTATTTCCTTATGTAAAGAGTTGAGAGCTGACTGGTGGGTTAGTTGCTCTTGGCATATTTGCATAGTTAATAGAGAAAGGACAAGTTGAGTTGAAAGAAAGGATTTTCGAAAGGAAAATCCACAGCACTTTACTTTCACTTTGCTTCCAGTTTCATCTAGTTTTCTGTTCACTGAGAGAGAAGGTGTACATATAGCACTAAAGTGATGTAGTAAGGATATTTTATATCTTATGTATAAAAGCAGTGTACATGGTATAGTGCTAGTATTTATATTGCACGCTATTAGTAAGGAGAGTGTGAGTCAAGAGAAATGCTGCTACATACTTTAATGGCATACCAATATCTCGCTAGTATACTAGATTCATATTTCATTTTGTTGCTTTGGTCCTCTCGTGCATTCCTTGACTAGATTCAGAATATAATTTAATACAAACCTCTTACTAAAGGAACTACGTACTAATACAAAATGTACTACAGCTCTGTAAAATTCAAACGTCCCACGTTCACTTATCTTTTGCCATGTAGACATTTTAACTATACTTTGTAAGATATTCTATGTAATATACAGTACATAAATAGTTCCATGTATTAGTATGTGCAGGAGGATATATAGTCCTTATTGTTAATAGAAGTTGCCATTACATTGACATAATATTTATTCAGCAGATGCCAAGAGTGAGAGAGAGAGCGTTTCAGACACTGTTTTTCTTCTAGGTTCATTCCATAGAGCCAAAATGTCTGTATCTACTATGGTATGTTGTTTTACTACATAGTGTACTGACGTAGTTTGGATGATGTGTGCAAAGTGTACATTCTTCTATATGTAGTCTTTCTGTGTGTAGAAAATATACAACTTACTTATGTACAAGGAAGGATAGGAAGCGACTTGTAAATATTTATTGCTTAACTTATATGAGAGTGTAATATAGTGGATGTCAGGTCAGAGCTTAATAATAATTTCAGGATATATACTTCATAACTAACAGTAGTCTTATCTCGGCAGCACATACACCCCCAACACTTTTAGATACGTCATGTCTACTTATTGTTGGTATTTAATGAGAATGTATAGTGTAGTGTGTAGGGAGTGGATGTATTCTAAGTGTATATCCCACCAAACAAAGTGGCTGGGATTTTCGTTGTGTGCATTTACTAAAATTACTGTAAGGCAATGCATTTATTTTGTAGTGAAAGAAAGAGCTGTGCTGCCAAAGACAGACTCTGACTCTGAATACGCAGTCAAGTCAGACCTTTTCATTTTAGACGATGTGGTTTTACTTGAGCTGAGTTACGACATAAAATGAAAGTTCCATCATTCTCATTCCTTCCCTTCGGCTTTTCTCTCCAGAATTCAGTAATGTGAATGCCTATCTGTGTGTGCATATACTAGCATAGTGTTATTCTCCTCCTCTATAAATTCTCCTCTAGCCACACCATGCAAAAGTTTATGAGGAAAGAAAACCGTAAGTTTAATTTCTATGTCAATCAAAAAGCTTTCTTGCTAAAGATGAGGTGGTGGGGTGGGTGGCTTGAGTCTGACAGTAGATTGCGGTGTGACATTCGTTGCTCTATACTTAGTCGTTTACAATATAGCACTACAGAAATGATTCTTGCTTAGGTTTCTCCATAATATAGGGAGATTGGAGTCAGAATTCCTGCTACAAAATCACTTGAGGTCATAATTTGAAAGAGTAGAGAGCAGATTGTATTTGAAAGAATGCCTTGAAGGTAATTAATTCTAATGCAAGCACACAATTGGTTTTGCACACTACACGACGCAACTGCTACTACTACGAGGACTACTACAAGCAAAGTACTATTAGGGAGAGAGAGAGAGAGAAAGAGGGAATATGTCGTATATATGTTTAAAAGGATGGTTGTAGTATTATTAGTACTTTTAGTAGTTTTAGATTGTAAAGCTGTACAAAAGTAGTGATATATAGAACACACAAGTTGTGTATATACAGAGAAGAAAAGCTGTCTATGTTATGTGGTGAATTAAAATGGTGGAGAAAAGAGGGAAGGGAAGGAACTAGAAAAGGGAGGCCATAAAGGAAAAGCCATTAGTTTTTGGCTCGCCTTTCAGTTCATGCAAAGTTTTCCTCATTCTCATTATTTTCCCTGGAGGAGAAAACTCATCAGGAAAGTTTTGCTTGGCATGGCGAATTACATTATGAGCCAAACCGAAGGATACCACGTAATTTTGTGTAAGTAAAAGTATAGCAGTTTCACAAAGAGCTGTGCATAAGAGTTTGTCCTTTATATACATTATTAGCATTTTCATTCCATTCCTTTCCTATACGTACATATTTTAGTTCATTTTCTCGTGTCTCTCCATTCCAGTAGTCGACTAATAAAATCGTAATAATGTCTCTCCTCTTCTCAACGCTCGTTCTCAATGATAATTATTATTATTATCATTCCCTCTATATGCATGTAGTATAGTACTTGGTTACGTAACACCTACAAATGTATGTGTGTGTCTAACATGTTAGTCAAGTTTCACGTATTACGATATGTTCCAAATTACTAATGGAGACTCCTATGCATACTAGAACAACAGACCAGGTTACACAAAGGCACTCTCTCACTGACTATGTAAATACTCTTTAGTTTGCTTTTACTTTCGAAACCTAAAAACCTGGGGTTTCTATACCATAGTACTTTTAGGTGTCATATGAGAAATGCGATTCGTACTAACCCAACATTTCCTCCGTATCCAATTTCCTTTCTTTTCCAACTCCCCACTTCATTTACTTCGGGTGATACGTCTCCTCAGTTTTCGTTTCAGTTTTCATTTGTTTTCCTTTGAGTCGCGTCTATCCTTAATGATCACCGTCTCACTTTCCATTTTATAATGAAATACTTTCGCTCTCATATTAGGCCTTCCTCCATCTCTCTAATGTTCGTTATCCTAAATTCAAACTTTAGTCGCAATCTTAAATTACACGTCATTTCTACCATGTAGGTACTAGTCCTACTAGTATTTGAAAATAGTCTTATCCGAATAGTATACATATAAGTAATATATAGAATGTGTACACACAGACTTCATAAATGTCTCTTTAGAATGTTATGGACTGTCATTTATCAATAATCTACTTTTAGTAGTATCAATTTCTACAATATTCAATTAAACGTAATAAACTAGCTAATGACTGAAATCTTCATTACTGCCTCAAGCTAAATTTGCTTTTACCTTGCCTTGGTTGCCCATTTTACCATGCAATACATAACCCTAAGCCAGTTCCAAATATTGCTCACTCAGGTTGAGCTAATTGTATTTTGTCGAATCGTCATTTACTAATTGGTAATTACTAAGGATTTTTACAACAGCCCACGCTGTTAAGTTATATGCGTCATACAGTATTGCTACATGTAGCTAAGGTAGGTATACTAATTTATAAGCGGATAATGCAATGTAGTGTAAAATAAAGGTGAAAGGGAACCTGGAAGGTATGTACCTACAGGCAGACTTAGCAGGTGACCGTTTTTGGTCGCAGAAAAACAGTATTTATGTGGCAATAAGTATTTGAAAGCGTAAAGGATGGGAAACCAAAATTGTGAGCTGAGCAAACATTTCTAGACTGTACAAACAATGTAAGTACCCAATACTCGACTTAAAGTAGAAGGAAAAGCAAATAAATAGGAAATGAGACGCTGTGATGGCTTATAGTGTAGAAACCGCGTGAGACTACTATACTGACAGCACTTACGAGTTACGACTCCAGCTCCAGCCATGAAATTGGAAAGGAAAGTGAAAGTCAATTTAAAGCAAGACAGGACAATAATGAAGAAGAGGAAATGCGACGGTGGTCGCAAAAGGTATGGTTGTTGTAACAGAAATAAACTAAGAGCTTATCAAGCATGGCTGGTCTTTTGCAAATGTCTTCAAATTTTGCATATTTAATTATCTTCAACGGGGTTTTCAACTAGGGGCTGCCTTTTCACGTTGCACTGTGTCATCTCCAAACCAATTTCATTTCTGGGCTAGCCTCATTTATTATATGAAATGTATTGTGTTGTACAGATTAATCCTATATACCAAATTTCAATTTGAACTATTACTTTTACTGTAGAGAAAAATAAAAAATTAGAAAAGTATTTTGTTCCAATGTTTGTTTGCTACATTTAAGATAAGTAAAGATTAATAAAAGTAAAATATGCATTGCTCCATTTGCTGAGAGTTGTTGCTCGTGTCTTCCGTTCGGTTCTCAGGAGGTGGTCATATTTCTGCTTGTTTTGTCTCAGGATGTTGTGAAATCTCATAGATTACTGTGTAGATACGAGAAATGGCAAAACCAGTGCTTCCTACACACTAGCTTGGTTATCTCCTTTTCACATTTCTCATGTTTATCTTCAAACTCTGGATTTTCATTACATTTTCCCGGAATTGCATCATTTCGTTTTACATGTACATCATAAAATGGCTTCTGGTTATTAAGTGTGTAGAGGTACTTTGTTGCATGGATAAAATATATCTTTTTACACATACATACAGCTTAAGTGTGGAAGCACAGTATAAGTAGATATAATATTTATCAGTAGCGGTCGATTCTCTAATATTTACGCTGAATAACAGACGCAAACATTTTCCCGCTATATACGATATAGGATACTATGAAAAAGAGTAGAAAAGGAAAGTAAAAAATTGTTTACATATTTACAATTTTTAATTAAGTAGGTATGGGTTAAGATTTTTGTAAGTATGAAAATGTGCAGTGAGTTTCTTCAGATTTAATTTTTGTCGCTAGTGACACAATGAATGTAAAGTGCAAGTCAAAATGCTTGAATTTCCATTCTGTTCTCTCTCTTGCTTTTCTCTTCTCCAACAATAATTCATCTTCAGTCACATCTGAGTTGTGGGTTAGTGCGAAAGCCAATTTATCCCATAGAATCCCTTGTTTTGTGCTGTATGTGCACCCTAGTGCTACTTAGGTATGCACAAGACTATAAAGCCTCGTATTATTATTGTATTTAGTTGTAAGCACGTGTATTTCCATGATATAAGGACACTTGCAAGAGGTACAAAACACATACCAGAGCAGAATAGCGTAAGAAGACGAATTTATTTAGAAGAGAAGAGTATAGGTGGAAGAGGAAAGACCGGGCTGTTTTCATTTTGTAGACCTCATTGGAAATTCTCATTCTAAATCCGTCGCTCATTTAGAATGCTAATGCGGGTTCTCTGCCTCTCATTTCGTCTCTTCCAGGAAAGCATTAAACAGAGAAATGTTGCGAGAAAGTCGAGTTGAAACTCCTCTTGCAGACGTTTTGTAATTTTGTCAGACTCTATCTGTCTGTACACACACACAAGAGAACGACTACTTTCCATTTCTACACACAACATTCACATAGGTACATATTCATATACATATACATAGGTTAGTACCTAGTAGCCACCTACATAGACATACTTACATTCTGGTGTCGTAGATACTTTAGACAAAGTAGAGAGATGTGATGTGAACATATAAACCTGCAATCTAACTAAACCAAGCCTGTAGTTATTCATCTTTGTATAGAACTGACATTTCTGTTTTGTTTGCATTTCATTCGTATTCCTTTTATAATTCCTTTTCATTATGCATTCAACTCCTTTCCTTCTCTTCAATCTCTCTCTCTCCTCTCGATGTTTCTCTCTGTCTCCTTCACTTCTATTCTCAATTGTCAGCCTTGTCTTTTGATGATACTCCCAGCTGTCACTCTCAGAGTCATATCAGCAAAGTACCAACTTAAGGAAAGAACACTTTCTCATTTTAATCAAAATCCTTACAAAACTAACATCTTGTTGTTATCATAATCGAACGCGGCAGTTTCTCAATCAACCTTAACATCTTAAGTCATCCCCATACGCAACCACGACAAATATAAATAACCAGCTGTGTACTTTGTGTGTAGGTATTTCATTCTTCGCAGTTGGTAGGTACCTACACCTTTGAAGTTCAAAGAAGCAATTTAACAAAGCTAACAAAGTCATTTACGGTATACTACATATAGGTAGTCCAATTCCTCCTTTCATATGGAAATAGAGTTACTCCTAAAAAATTATGATTGTGTGTGTATACATACTCTAGATTGAAATATCAATTTTCTCTGTAATTACAGTGCGATACTAAGTACAATAAAAACACAGATAAGTATACAGTATACATAAAACTAATATCGTATCGTATAAGGGTTGACCCTGATTTTGAAAAAATGACGTCACAAACAATGTTTCTTAGTATACGAAGAAGAATTTGCAATCAAATAGTGCATGCGGTATAAACATTAAATGTCATTGTATCATTGACGTATAGAAATGCATGTAATTACCTTATCAGTTACATGCAGTGTAAGTACAAAGTAATGGGCCAAAGAACAAGTAGCGGAGTAATAACCACAGTAGGCGCACTGAGTGTGAATTAATTTAATCCAAAAAATGAATTAATAGAATGCATGCAACAAACAATAAAATATTCAACTAAGAAATTAGGAGTAGTCTTTGATAGTACTAGACTTGTTATCTGGTAGTGAATGGTAGAATAATAAATATATATAGAGTAACACACTTAATATTTCACCTTGTGGTGTGATTGAATGAATTTATGAAAAGTTAGAATAATATTAAGACATAAAACAACAAAATGTGTGATTTATAATGTTATTTTAATCTCTAGGTGTATTATTTACAGGCTGATTCCGGCATTTATTTGAGGCTCTTATCACTAAATGCTATGCAGTATCAAGAATAAAATGAATTAAAGCGCTAGTTAAGGTGCATTTAATGGGTTTTGCTTGGTTAAATGCATTATCGTAGCGTAGATAAGACATTCTCATTCATAAATTTATTTAAATATTTTATTGTTTCAAAATTTTTGTTCATTTTACTGTTTCGTTGAAGTAAATCACATGAATCAAATATACAGCTGTGTTAATTGTATGAATGAAGGAGATTTTTGTCAGAGCAGGATTTATTTTTAGCTTTAATCCGCTTTCAACTCGAAGAAGTGTTTTTCATGTATTTGCAGTTACGGTGCTGGTTAGGTAAGTCGTTGGAATGAAAAGTTTGAACTGTGTTAGCATGAAAAATACAAAAATTCCTGTACATAGCTGATAATGTTTTTACCAGTTGTGGCATTTTATTTTAACTCGAGTATACGGGTTGTTACGTTGTGTTTTGATCACTCGCTGACGCTGCTGACTGAACGAACAAATAAGTTCAGACAGGTAGGTAGGTCGACATGTACTTTGTATATCTGTCTAACTCCAACTTCATATAGTGACAGAATTTTAGAACCTGTTCGATTCCTTGTTCTCTCGTAGTGACGTAGATTGTTGAAGTTTAACCTTTCGCCAGCATTGAGAGCCGCGTCTTGTTACACTACAGAAAACAACCAGCAATTGTCTCAATTGGCCACGTATTGAGAAACGTGTAGGTACTATTTGTATTTTGGTAAAAAGTAAATGATGTTGTATAATTTTTAATGCCATACTACCTTCATAACTGATAATTTGGCAAGTACAGGAAGAATTGTAGGGAAAAAGTAAAAATGACCTGTGTTTCTTTCAAGTAGTATGCGTAGCATGTATAAGTAAAACATACAATATGTATAACAAAACTTCTCACGTGCGTTTGTAATTGAGGGTTCAAAGTGTTGAAATTAAGGAGAGCTCCTGCTTAACGACAGTGAGTACCTACAAAGCTTTAGAGCAATCAGTTTGTGAGACTCAGTACATACAATACAAAGAGTGGAAAGAAAACTCCCCGAAGCAAATAACATGTCTTTACTTTTAAAGTTGTTTAACCGCGTCTCTTCATGGCCCATCTATCTGCTATGTACACATCTCATTGTTATTGAGGAGATGATCAGGTAGCTGAAGAAAAAATGACAAATCCCATTACCAAACAAGAAATAAGAAGCTTGCATTGCAATTTTCAATTTCGCCTAACACCTTGCTCTCAAGTCTTGTCTCCGGAATAAATACGATCCAATTATATCAGACTAGAACTCAACTAACTATTCTTTTGCACACCTCGACTGACAACGAGTCGAGTTGAGTGCAGTTTCTTGTTCTACGTCTCCTAATCGTAACCAAACTATTCGGTTGATATAAAAATCTTCATTTTTTCTTATGCGTGTGACGGATGCAATATGTGGACAGTAACATGATGTCATGTAGTATCCTACGCACGCCTATGTGATACTCACACACATACACACGCGCTCTACCAAATCCCACGGCAATAAATCCTATGCGTCAGCACGAATAATATTACAATAATACAAACTTCTTTAGTTTGATAGCCAATAACCCTATAAAACTCGATACAATTTTATTGGTTTTATTGAATTATCTTTTTTATAATCTGTTCATGATGCTCAGAGCCTTGTCTGCCGGCCAGATTACTAACTCGCTCATTCTTCCACACTTCTACGCACAGAAAGAATCATGCTGTTATATTCATTCTCGTATTGTTGTTAGTTAACCGGTACATCCGGCCTTAAAATTCAGTTATTTATAAAAATCCTAACATCCAACATTTGTCTTACGACGCGTTCCATGCTTCGGTAATATGCATAATTGTTTTTACACAATTTTTAACGAAAATGACATAAAAATTTCTAACTTTTTAATGGTAACGACATAAAAATTTCCAACTTTTCAGACACTACACAAAGACATAAAAATTATAATTAGATTACTATAGTCCACAATTGAAATTCTTTTTACTAATGTAATAAACGATGTGTGTGGACTTGTTTTACTTATATGGGCTATCGGAAGTGCATTATAATGGTATTCAGTCTATGTTGTCTGTTTGTACTTTTCTGAAAAATGATCCAATTAATTGACATTGTAGTATGGTCTGTGCTGTACATTTGTCTTTTTATTTCTTTGTTGGAAAAAGTGGGCTGGTAAAACATGAGGAGAAGAATTTTTCTTGATGTAATGCGGTGGCAAGATGTAAGGTAGGTAATGTAAGCACAGATAGCAACTAGGTATGCAACTTGTACCATAAAACTTATAGCTCGATGATAGACAAGGTAAACGCTTGTGGTTAAACTTGTTTGTACTACTCGATTAGCGTCTTCATTTTTACCAGACAAGCACTGTTTTGAAATTCGGATAAAAATTGACATCATAGTAAAAATGAAATCCAAAAATGTCTCGAGAGAAACAGGGTAACGGCTGTTGTAGCAGATACTACCTAGAGGATGTTTATGTAGATTCTTTTGTTTTCCATCCTCCGAGTGAAATTAGAACTTCCTACCAAAACAATACGGTGTATATGTATGGTATTACTTATGTATATATTAGCGTTAAGTGCCGTGTAGTACACATTACACACTGTAATCGTCGTATACCTATAAACCATCTTGTAGTAAGTAGTATCGTAGTATCCTTTCCAATAATATTTATTACACAATTCCAACTGTACATGGAGTACATTTATATAGTAAATATTTTCACATGCATTGTATTTTGCTACAGTTTATTATAGTACGTAATTAAATTTGTTTTATGTCCTTATAACAGCAGTATTTGTACATACTTATTCAAAATGTCACACACATACTACAAATACTATTAAACAGTAATTCCCCCATTGTGTCGCACAAGGACATGCTT
This sequence comes from Pogonognathellus longicornis, assembly GCA_034694085.1. Taxonomy (NCBI): domain Eukaryota; kingdom Metazoa; phylum Arthropoda; class Collembola; order Entomobryomorpha; family Tomoceridae; genus Pogonognathellus; species Pogonognathellus longicornis. Next base: position 27,654 of record JAQFYB010000717.1, read on the forward strand.
TACTTTACTGTATATTTGATGCAATTAGGCAGAACACGTGTGAGAAATAATTTCGCAGCATATCTAAACATTAGATTACTGCCGACATGCTAAAACTTAATTTAGATTACCTACTCTACTAAAACTACGAACTCGTATAAAAATACCTATGTACAATTATTTACGTGCGCTGTGTATTTCCCTTATTTGTTCTATACGGGACTTGAAATAAAACATAAAACGTGAACTTATTATGCAGCTACTTATTAGAAGGAGAAATATTTATTATGAACATGAGAAATGTCATAAATTACACCGTATCAACTTCTTTTCTAAGACAGCGACTTTGAAACTTGAGAAAAAGAAAGAAATGAGAAACTGTGCTGGCTCTTGTACCGTATACTTACACACCCCTGCTATGCCTTGAACATAAATATACTTTAAACAGGTCATGCACAATCCACGTACGAAAAGAAACTCAATGTGAACATCTAAGCACATACAACACCTAATCTTTGTTTCCAAAAGCAATAAAATATTCATGAAGAAATTATTTAAATATTATTTACACAAGCAATTTTTCATTCCATATAATATTTTAATACGATTATTCCCAACCGAGCACTTAATCGAAGCAAAGATAAACGCAGAAATGTTCTTCGTATATACAACAAAATATGCAACGTACACGAAGATCACTTTGATACGATTAATAATTTAATATTTCTACAAAAGCAACCAGCCATCATAGCTACATACAATATAACATACATAATATAAAATGAAGACAAGAAACCTCAACTTACAATGCAGCTTTACAAATATATATCTACATACACATAGACTAGACATAGCTGGTGCGGAATAATTTGTCAATTAAGTAGTGCTCAGATGAAATAGGAGTTTTACAGCAGAATATAACATGCAGAATACAAAGCATGTCGAAAAGAGAAGATTAGATTAGTTTAGAAACATAAAACAAAAGCTCAGAACAAAAACAAGATACGTAAATAAATAACTGCCTCCAGAATAGCTCTAGTAGAATACCTACGTAGAAAAGAGAGCACATAATATTATAAGTATATATTTCCTATCCTATATTTAGTGCAAGTTTATTATGTCCTTAGAATAATGCTACCTACTTGACTTGAACCACCAGCAGCAGAATAAATTCGCGGACCAAACGCTGTGTTACTACTTTTACTACACACTAAGCACAACAGCAAATCGACCTAACTACTAATATTATTACGCTGTATATAAAGATAAGAGTCTCACTCTATGTTGTGTTCATAAGCTAAAAGTTCAGTTGAGGACATACACGGGAGAGACTGGAGAATATAATAATAATGTGTTCCAGCACACACATACATGCATATATGTACATGTTGTATCTCTATACAAGTACGTTTAAAACTTGCGTATGTGTATATACGGCTATGGATAGGGTATAAGATACAGTGGTGTAAACAAACAGGTATACATAAAGCTAAAGCTAAGGCAGGCGAGTTAAGTTTGCATGGAGTATCTACTAGTGCATGGATGTGGACAAAAGTGGAAGTTTTTATATGCGTAGGGATTTAAGAGGATGGATGTTTGCTGGAGTCGGTGTTTATAAATCTGCTTTGGATATAGCTAGCAGATATTTTAACGTAGGTACGTATATGCTATAGCTGGTTAAAAGTGTAAGAGATAAGTGAGTTTATTTGCATGCACACGTTTGTGTCGTTTATGTGTTGGGAAGGTTAGCTTAACCGGATAATAATATTATTCCATAAAGGTTTAAATACTTCTCACAAAAGCCTTTTGTTTGGGATGTCTGTGGAGAGTGTAGTATACTAGAACGCTAAAGGAAATGGAGAACAAAGTTTTCGGGTATTTCGGGAGGATAATATTATCCAAGTTTCGTAAAGTAATAAAAGATGCTTGAAATTGTAATGAGGAGTTGATTGTATTTCAGAAAAGTGTAGGATTGGTGTGTAGCGTGTGAATGAGTCTTTTGAAAAATGAGAGGAAAGGTCGGCTCGTGTTTCCGGTGGTTGGGCAGACTCCTTGAAGGACCAACTGCGGAGCCCCGGAGGTGGAGTTTTTCCTACCACTTTTCTCCAATCATCTCAAACTTTGTTTATTCTCTTCCAAAAACCAGGCTGCCTTCCTTTCTTTACAAGTACAAATTCCCCGACCTTATTCTCTTTCCTCTCTTCTGCCGTTGACGAGAAGAGGAGCCTAAGAAAAGTCCAAAGGAATTCAAATGCTATGTAAGTCGTTCGTGCGACTGTGTGATAGTAGCATCAGACTTCCCTCTTCTTCCTTCATGCTCTTCCTTGCATGCTATATGCAATATCCATGTTCCACTACTCCGCTCGTGTCTTTGCCGAGTGCCTTACGGATTTACAGTCTTCCAAATCTTTTTATCCATAAACACTCTTCTCTTCCTTCCATATTATACTCTGTGTCTATCTGTAGCTGAATCACCTCCCTGCAAAAGCGTCATGCATAACCATCAATCTCATCTTCCTGTATGCCTACATTGCACTGTAGCTATTTGCTAATAAAGTACGTGGTATACATACCTATACAGTATACTAATGGCTTCTATGTGGGTGTTGAAGTCTTTACGCTGTGATACGGAAAAGACATTTTTGGAGAAATTAAATTAATGAACGCTTTCGTATGTGAAAGGGTTAAACCTTACTTCTCATAACCTTAGAACTTTACCTACCAAGAGTAAAAATGTCCTTTTTAAGTAATTAGTAACAGTACGGAATGTTATTTATTTTATTTTATGTGAAACTTACCATTTTTGTTGTACCCACTGCACAAAAGCATAACAACGTAGATTTTTACCTTTCCGGATTTACGTAGCCTGGTAAAACGAGTTGTGTGGTATATTATACCTTCATGTAATTACAACTAGGATTCTAACCTTTAAATTGCCTCAATGGGACATTAACCTTTTATTTTATACCCATAGGTATAAATACACTTTAGAAATTAATCTTATTATCGCAATTATAACGATTTCTCTTTATAAATATTTATTTATCTTCGTACATTCCATATACTACTTTTGATGGTTCATCATTCTAATATTTCTTCCAATAACTTTGAAAACTTCTACCTATTTGTTTTCTTCCAGTATAATGCTTTCGAGAGTATTAAATATTTTATGGTGTTATGCAATCATTACATCATTCTTTTATGTATTAGTATTACAATGATGTCAAGCTGTGAACGCTGCGGTAGAAATAGTGTTGAAGGCTCTCGTTTAATAACGGCTGTACATCATGCAAGTAGGAATGGACTGCTTTGATAAAAAATAACATTCATTAGATTTTTGTAAACACAAAATTGGTAATTACAGTCAGACAGTCTACTTTACCTATAGGTATATTATATGGAATATGGAAACAACTCAGGAATTAAAGCCAAGTCAAACCTACATTACAATTGTTGAAATGAAAAAATATCTTTTGAAGAAATCATATGAGGGATTAATGTAATTAAAATACATTACTACAGTTGATACATATTTTTCTATTATTATTAAAAAGTGTCTTCCATCACGGTACCAATAAATTGAAGAATTGACTGGGGAATTTTTATCATAGGATGTCAATGGCTGGAAGTACATGGTTGTAGAATTTGTTAGCTTTGAGTAAAAGTATGGCTGCGTATAAATAGTTGGTAGTCTATGTTGAAGTTTGAAGGATATATGGACGATATTTCACAATGCTATTTAAGCAAATTACACTGTCTGTCTGAAACAAGAGAATCTTGGCTCATTTTCCTTTGCAATTTGCCTTGCAAAGTACTTTGGCTTGGTTTCCTTTGGCTCTCATTTCCTTTTCGCTGGTTTGGTTTCCTAGGTTTGCATTACTACTTTCCTTTGGCAAAGTTAACGAATGAACTTTCACAAACGAATGAGACTTTGGGAAGAGAGTGACGACAGAAATTGAAAACTGCCTAGCACCTCTTCTCTCTTAGCGTCTCTTTAATTAATTTTAATTAAGTCTATTGTCCCATATAAAATACAAAGTACACTGAGTGAATATTCGAGGAATGAAATAGAATAGCCTCACTCGTAGCCTCCCTTCGTCAATAATGGAATCAGGGGTAGATGAAGTAGTAGAATGGTAGTAGTGGGTAGTATGGGCACGAGCTACTATCTTCGCATTGCAATATGTTTCTTTCGTGAGGCAATTCAAGACTAACAGATAGAATAGTCTTTATTTTCCTGGCAGTTCCATCCGATTACAAAAGACTAGACCGTGGCAAACCAAAGACAGTCACGATGGACGGGATGGGCTACTAATTAATCCTTGCAACGAAATCCCTCTTTCTGGTTTGATTTTCATTCCTTACCATTTTGCACCTAAGATATATATGTGGTGGTACGTAGTTGAAATTAATAGAAATTCGGTTCGTTGGACTCCTTTACAGAACAGAGACACATTTTGGTTTTCTACCATATGCTTCAGATTCCTTTTCCAAATATGTCGAGCCAAAACCTCCAACATGATGAGGAAACTTTCTCAATTAAATTAAATGTGGCTCATGGTAAAATTTGTATAGTTCGACAAGTTGATGTTTTCAACTGCATATATAGTCATGTATAGACATACCTAGTCTTTCAGTTTGTTAGGAAAATAGTAAATAATTTTTAATGGAAATATTTGTAGTGGTCCAATTTTTTAACGATGAATGCAGATCGTTTACACCTGTAATCCTTTGGTCTATGTAAAATTGAAAAACTATAGTAAATGTTTTGTACCGTGTAAGTACATGGGTTGTATGTTATGTGTGTTGAGAAATATGAAATTGTTTAGGTAAATAAATATAGCTACTATTTAGTTAATGGTTTGCGAGGAAGTTACTTTCTCTGGGAGGGTGCTCTCCTTTTGTATAGGAGCAAACATTTGATTGAGAAGGAAGTAAAAGTATTGTGTTGTGCGAGCAGCCATTTTCTTTGCAAAGCAAACTTTGCCTGTGCTTTAGTTCACGGTGAAAGATGTCATTTCCTTTTATAGAAGCTACAACATCCTTTAGCACTTATTTAAATTTGGTTTCAGCATTTCACTTAAATTTCGTCTCACATCAACTTCATTGTCTTATCATGCCATGAATTCGCGAGTAGCTTCTGTTTGATTCGTTTTACTTAGTTTGCTTGTCTTCTATATTCTGCTGCCTGTTTTGTAATGCAAATGTTTTCCTATTTGAATCCACGATGGAATAGAAATCAGATACTACTCGTGAGTTCGTTTCGTAGAGCCACTACCACTCCTACTACATAGACTTTCTCCTGAAGGATTCAGTTCAATGAGCTGTAGTGTTCTCTTCTGTTCATATTATCGTGAACTATAGCAACTCTTTTAGTCCACTCTTCGTTTTTAGCTCCTTCCTTTCCACGATTTTCATTTGCATTCAAAGCACATTTTAGAGATTGCTGATGTGGTCGTAATGTTGGATGAAATGCTTAAAGTACTACGGTTATGGCTCATTTACTACGAAAATGAAATTGCTGTCGTCTGCAGTGCCTTCCTAAGTAGATATTTTATGTCTTTTATTAGCAACATTTATTTTGACTTTACTAAGGCTATCATTTTCTTTGCATTGTACGTAGTAGTCTCTACACGAAACAGGCGAACACGATTCCAACACCAACATACGTAGTAGTCCGCAATCCTCATAAAGAATGAACGCACCCCTCAAATTTTACTCTGCTCTCAGTCTATTAGCATTTTAATGCAAAATAATTGTTCAAATAAAAATATAGTACCGTAGTAGGTTTATGTAATTTATAAATCTCATTTTTATTACACAAAAATTATTATTAATGACTTTGCATTGCATGCACCATATTTTATTTTTACAGAGTGTATTTTAATGCACATCGTAATTCATATAGAAGCTTTTTGATAAGTTGTTCTGTCAAAACAATAAAATGTTAAACTGACAGAGTATGTAGTCGTAGTGTATGGATAATGTAGCACGCTGCAATGTTATTACATCTTGGAAAGAACTTCAGCTGTGTCTAAGCCACTGCATTAATTGTTTTGAAAGCTTTGTCAGATAGATTTTGTTCAACGAGAACAATAGGCTTAAAAAATGACTAATAAACACAAGACGAACAAGAAAAGGGGCTGTGAGGAAATTTGCGTAGCGAATCGCAGGCAGAGGCACATACCTATTAATGTAGGTGTCTATTTTTACAAAATCGTCCATGCGAGACAGAAACAATTAAACAATAGACTAGAACATAGCAAAGGAGTTATTTCCTTGTTACGACTTTACAAGAATCATCACTTAAGAAATTCCAAAACCAAAAAATAGTTCAAAAAATTCTTTAGTTTAGTACCTCTATATAACTACTAGGCAGGCTTTACATTACATTAATTTATTTCATACTCTCTTAACAATTATGGTGAGACTTTGATGGAGGTAGGTATGGTAGAGTTAGTTGGTATGGTTCATGTCGCACATATAATAATATTATGTACATGTACAATCTATTCTTGTATATATACCTGTTGTGTGGTTGGAAAATTAAAAGCAAAAATGTCAATCCCTGTATGTGTGATGGGTTGAAAGTTGAATCACATTCAGACAAGCCTGTAATAAACGGATGTAATTTCGTACATCCTGCTATCAACCCAGTATTTTTAAAGATTTTTATAAGTGATTCGGTGATCCGTCTCAATAATTCTTTAAAAGAAGCCTAATTTTTGTGATATATTATTTTTAAAATTTTATTACGCACAGAAATAAGTTGTTGTACACAGAATTTTTCCAGCAAACTGCTCGAGCAGCTTTATTTACAGTCCACGCTCGTTTGATTTGACGTAAACATATAGAATTGTATTGGATGAGAGCTGACACAAACACTAAATAACAATAACACCAGAATGTTGTACCAGAACGTTTGAAATAGCACTGAACTTGAAACTATGTGAACCAGCACTAGTATACTTTACTCTGTAGACTTAAAACAATGTCAATAAAATGATGCGTTAAATTCCAACTGCGTACTGAGAAAACAAGAGCACGTCGAGTGGAACTTATAAGTAGCTGGAATGTCATTTTTAATTCGCATCCTATGATCGGCAAACAGTAGTCTTTACCTTAAGGTCAACACGCCTGCAAGTGAAGAAATTTAAAAATTTTATCGAATTCTTAAAAAATGTATTACTACACTTACTACAGTATCAGTATCTTATACCGCGTGTAACATTAGTTAAATAACCACTCTGGCTGGAATGCGAATTTTTAATTTTTCATCTTACTACAATGTGATCATCTAAAGGCAAGATGTGTAAAGGGTCAACATCCATCCATTATCTGTTGCAGAATTTGTATCCAAGCAATTGCAAAAACATATGTAGAGCAAGGGAGCTTGAGAGATAAAGCTATAAATGCAGCTGACACTATTATATAGGTGCCTATGTATAAACAGACAGACAGGTATTCAGGTATTCTTGCTATTTGTATCTGAAAGATTGTTTCAAAGAGCCAGCAGAATGCAATGCTGAGTTGACTATGTAGATTTACGTGTTGTTGTGTAGTTGTCGGTTGTCAGCTATGTGCTAAGTGCAATCAGGATTCTTGACATGAAAAAATACGATTTTATAGAGTCAACTTTCTGTTTGGTAATGTATTTGTCTGGTATCCATCCACCAAAGGATGGACACCAACTCTACTAAGCAATCAATTCTCCAGCTGTATCCGTAGGCCAGCCTTTTAGTATGTATCGTATAATATGTAGTATAATCTTTATATGACCGTATAAAGATGTTTTCAGCAATAAAAATTTATATGATCAATTTAATCAGATTATTCAGACCAGGGTCGGGAGACATGTAATTATAGGAACAGCAAAACCATGAGTTTTTCATGAATTCGCATATTACATGATTATGTAATCACTTCACTACGTTTATAGCTAAAGCCTTATAAGTATTGCCGTGTATGCCTAAGTACGTAATGCAAACCATTTAGTTGATATGACTGGACATTTATTACACTCATAATTGTGTTGATTTCGAAAGTAAACAAAAGTATTTTTAATTTCAAAATTTTCATGAACAGAGCGTATGCACAAAAGAACGCGAGTGTTTTGTGTTTGTAGATCAATACGCGGTGAGTCAAACGCATTCCGAGTTGAATGCTAAACCGGTAGATGTAACCGACAGTGGTTTGATTGAAATGCATGTAGCTTTATGAAGTGTCTACGCAATGTCTCACGTAATATACATGCAGCATCCATCCTCATTACAAATCTTATAAATTGTAATATACTTCATTTATTATTTAGTTACATTGTGTAACTAACTACGATGTAACTTGTGTGTCCGATTTTTCGGCTTCTCTGTTGATGCAGAATCGAAAAATATCTCTTTTAACCCTTTTTTGATTGTTATGCTGTACACGTATGAGATCTGCAGGCATCTTACATATTTATTTATAACTGACTAATTGTACAGTGAGTCCTGCTCTGTGAAAATTGATACATTGCATTGCAAGATGCAAGGAAACTAGAATTGCTTGTTGTATTGACTGAGTGTTTTGTTGCAATGCTGAATGCTGGATCATCTCTGAGTCAAGAGATAGATAAATGACTATTTTATTATTCAAAATGGGCGGACAGTATACTTACTTTGCATTTTAATTATAATTTTTATTACCTGATGTCTATTTAGTTTCCAGTACTCTTATTTATCTTTCAGTATTTTTATCGTCCTCGAGTCATAATCGCTGTGCATTGAATCTATAACTATAGAGTATAGAATGTAGCCTAAAACTAGTTACAGACTACTGCATTGCATACACTCGAAAAATATTGACAATTTATATACGATGTGTGCATTTGGTAGTAAGGCTATAGGCAAATAGGGCCGGATGGCCAAAGTAGTTGTTTCCTGACAGTAGTATTTAAATTAAAAAAGTTTTGCAATAAAATTGCCCATTGTATATTCTGGTAGCATATCACCATGCTGCCACAAGTTTTAGTGTCAACTGTGGATAAAAATCCAAACAAACACAGACACACGAAATTCATAAAAATGTGAAGAAGTTCATGTGGCTAATGTCGACTTGAGACAAAAATATAGACAGATACATATTAAAGGTAGAAAAATGTAACAATGTCAGTATCAGTAATCTGTGAGATGGTAGACGCCTTAAACCTGCTGCTGTAGTGCTTTGGGCAACCTTGGTACGAGTATCTGCAATCCATCCACGTTGGTCTTCGTCTTCTTCTTGGTCTTGGTGTATTTGGCGTATGTGTATTGTATACCCGTATGCCGGCTCCATGAGATGCTAATATGTAATCCTTATCTTTCTGGTTAGAGCTCTGCTACTACTGGTCTAACTTGTCAAGTTTAATGTACAATGTGCGCGTTTATTGTACACTTTTTACAATACCAATTCTGAGTTGCATAATCTAATGTTATGGGGCACCATACTGATAATCTGATTTCAAATAACTTGCCACCCTTGCTTTCAACATTTTTCTAGAATCAATACTCATTGTCAAATTGATTTCGTACGTGACTTGTCGTACACATATACATATACACCGTCGGTTCGCAGATAACTGTCATTACCTATCTGAGTCTGAGAGCATCTGCTTAATCTTTCGTGTTACCTCCTGCTTACCGCGTGTATTTTTTCAGTTTTCATTAAAAATCCGCATGCTTACTTTGCTATAGTTGTTTTGACAATGCGTTAATCAATGCGTATGCTTCCGAATTTATTTAATCCTAGTGCCACTGACTAAACCAGTTGTATTTTATTCGCTCCCTTTGTTTCCATACTTTGCATTTATTAGTAGTCTCATACGCATTGTCAGCGTATAATTAATTTCTTGTCTTCTGCAGACTCTGCACTGTCCACTTGTGCCATTACTAAAGTAAAACTCAAACTTCTCAATAATAAATAAATAAACAAACACCGTAATCAACAATACAATGAGAAAAATTTATACCTACTACAGATTGAAATCAAATCTGTAGGATATACGGGTGCATATAAACAACCAACTATTGAGATGTCGTAACAGATAAAAGATAAAACCAGTGTAGACTCTAAAGGGATAAATAAACGAAAGGAACAAGAAAGTAAACTCAGTAGGTTCTTATAAGAAATGTTTTTAAAAGATGATCATTATATATGACAGTGCCACACCTCGACCACACTAACTGAATATTAGCTTTCAAAGGCATTCCTTTTTTAATGATGAGGTTCTACTACACTTTAAACTTCAGTGTGTTGGTTGTAAATAATTCAGATGTAGTATTTATATACAGTAGTGCTATTTGTTAGTGGGTAGGTTCTCGTTGGACAGATTCTAGGTGTGTGTACAGTAAATTTGTTATAAAATTCTGTGTAAATATGCTATGAGGGAGAAAAATTATTGAAATATAGCGTGTGTCATACACAAGGCTAAGGTTTCATGTCTGCCCTGTCTCAAACTCTAATCGATCATTTCTCGTTCGAGTCATGTTCTATATGAGACGCCTTGGATTAACTCTGCACCTTATTTTTCCAACTTGGCTGGTGAACTTTTGTACGATTTCTTATAAATACCCAGCAATAATACTCATAGCCATAGCTGACTTTCTGCATAATATCTTATCTGAAATAACCATCTTTTAACGTTTTTACCTATAATATACTAACCCTCCTAAGTTGTAATGGTCTGCTAATGGTGTGAAGTACAAGCAAAATTGTAGAGCATCTCGTCAGTTCTAAGTTTAATCGTTGCTAATAATGATAGATTAGAAAATGATGAGACGTTCTGGTATGCATGGGCTTTGCTTCAATGTATAGCTACAATATGTATACGTATTTATGTATGCGCGTATTTTACATGTATAGATCATTTTATAAACTTCAGTCTTATCAAATTCCTTGCAGCGATTAGACATGTAAGCAAGTACTTACACTTAGAAACAACATTTGCCCTACACAGAGCACAGCATACGTACATTGCTGTAATGTAACTATACAACAGTATTGCATTTAAAAATTTTAATAGAAAATCTCTTTTATCGTACATTGCTTTTATGTATGTATAGTTAATACTTGGTTAAGTATGAGAAAAGTACTCTATATGCACTTAATGTTTGAAATACTTGATTTAAGCATTATGTCTCGCAATTCTCGATCTATATAAAGCATTATCTTATCTACTAATTTAGAAACACTTACACTGACAAGTAATAATAACAACGTTAAAATTCTATTAACACGAACGGATAAAAGCAAAGTCAAATAAAATGAAGAGAATGATGTTTCTAGCAATGATTTGCAAATTTTATTGAACTTTGTGATGACTAATAGTATTTTTAGTAGTTGTTACGAATGAGTAATTTTAGACAATGTCGTTCCATATACATTATATTACAATTACAACAACCAGTCTGGGAGATGATTGAGTTTAAGTGCACATCATACTGCACGGGAATAAATCCAAACTAGTTTGTCCTGAAACTTTAACCTTAATGGACGTAACCAAAAAATAATGCATTTCATCCATTTATTACTTGGTACATACATGTATAAACTTTACCCTGAAGATTCGAGCTGTGTCTGTTGGTTTCTTCATTAAAATCTCAACCACTCTTACTCTCGTAATTATAGACAAATGGATACAAATACTGTCTACCATAAATGGTTGTAATGTATGTAATATAAGTGAAGCGGGTTTTCTGTAGTTACATCATGACGGAGGGTAAGGAAGCCTTGAGGCGGACTGGCACGCTCTTAGATGAAACGGTTTTTAATGACTGGTGTAATAGGAACACCTTTAGTCGAGTTGGTTTCCACAGTTTCCTTCCGTCTCTTTTGCTCCCATCAAAGAATATCGAATTGGTACAAACGAAATTTTAATGAGAATGTCTATATTATATTCGTGTGTGCGATCCCTTTTATATACAGTTTGTATTTGCACCGAAATATTGTATTAACGCTTCTCGTGTATTTACACGTGTACTAATGTTATACGGAGAAACATGGTGTTGAAATTAATTTGAACCACTTTAGCATGATTGATAGGAAGAATTGCCAACTAAGACATGGTTCTGTGTATGGGAGATGACGATGAAACAATAAGAGGTGGTCTGTGTTTTATAATGGTTGAACAATCCACAACGAGTCTTGCATTGTACCAATATAACAATTTCAGCCCATGATATATGTATTGACATGACGTGATCAAATTCCTTGGATATTTATACATGTGTAAATAAATTGTACAAAGTAGTATGTATCCTTCCCCCAGATCATCCTACAAAGAAAGGTGGTTTATTGCTTCGTGTTCTAGTAAAACATATTATTCACGTACTTTACTTTACGTACAAAACCGAAAACCTCAAACGAAGACGATAGTTTGGTTGGCTGGTTTGACAGGAGTCGTCGAATTTAATAAATTTCCGACTGCGGATGTAAATTGGAAGCGCTTCAAGCTTTAATTTTTCGCAAGGCTTCACTTTGAAGATTCTGACGACGACGACTTCGAATTTACTGGTGTGTAGTCAGTTTCGGGGGGAACTAGACTCAATCTCTTGTATAATAGCGCACTAAAGTAAAATAAGTTTTCTACAAACCCACCTTTTATGATATTACCCACAGATGATATTAATCTTATAGATTCATGCAATTTTGAATCGGTTCGCTAAACGCTTCATAGAGCTCAGACAAAAACAAAGAGGTACACAGGAAGAAAGGATGTATACATGTATATTGTTCGATAGTGTGGGTTTTATTAGATGGATGAATATGTACATAGTACATGGGCCATGTTAAAATGACTTTCTATACCATACCCAACAACCGAGAGGCAGAAGAGATTTATAGAATTTAACACGTACATACATTCAGATTCGAAAGAGTTACATATATGTATGTACAGTACAGCTATTACATAGAAATAATAGAAACAAGGCACAATTTCGGATCGGTGCTTCCTTTACATTAATCATCATTATTAAAACCTTTGTACTTTGCTCAATGTACACTGATACAAGTCAATACATTGTTGCTGGGAGTATTCTGAATCACTGTGAGTCTCCTCCTGAATTTTCCGTAGACAAATTGGAGGACACTTCTGTAAAAAACCATTTTGTATTCTGATTTAAATCCTTTTCACGTTTATACACAGGACTACTATACTTTTAGTACCTACTTACAGCTAAACAGAATGTGGTAGGTACTATGTGTATACAAACACATGTATCTGAATATTTTGATTTGATTTAATATGCAGATAACTTACCTGTTGTTGGCAACATGAATGTAAATTCGTGTGATAGACAACGGGTAGCTTTGGGATGAACTACTAATGGATCTTTGTTTTATTCCAAAGGAATGCTTTGACGGTCGTCCGTCTTAGTAATGAGATGATTATTGAAGGTGTGAACATGGAAAATATCAGTGAAGGATTTAATGTATGCAATCTTCCGTGGAAACCAGGCTATCATTAGTTGAAGCAGTCGGGTGTAAATGTTTTTGCTTTAGTCATTCGTATTTCGCATACACATGCATTGGAATAAAATGATAACTAAGTACCCATGTGCATGCAATCGCAAGCTAGGCCAATTTGTCAGTTGTGTGTTTGTGTGAGTTGTAAGTATCTTTGTGTTGCGTGTCTCATGCATGCGTCTAATACTAGGTATTTATTTTACATGAGTTGCTTTTTTGCATTTGTTATGGGTTATACTATAATCGTATGCACAAACAAAGTGGAGCAAACCGAAGGAACGATACTATCTGTATGCAATTACACTTGTGGGCAGTTCCACAGTCCACCACACGGTAGCACAGTGTTATCAAAATTAGATAAAAACATAATATTTTGTTGTCTCACGCTATCTCACGACCACATCAATAGCAATAATAGTCAAATACAATGCAAAATTGCCTGTAAATATAAAATGTTACAACTTTTACGTGTTAATTATTTTTTAAGGAACATGAACAATGTTTACGTACACGTACAGTTGGAAATCCCTTTGGGGAGTATTAGTGAAGAAGAGAGTGTGTGATACAATGTGTAAAGAATCAATCAGATCTGAGTTTGAATGTAGAGTAGTGTATGTAAATATATACCCTTTTAAATGACCGTAGTGTTGCATAATGTAAAGATAAAATGATATAAGTGGTTAAATGGATGTGGTAGTTAAGACCTAAGGCAGTGTAAATGCTCGAATGCTTATGATGTTGTCAAATAAATTGTTACACCAGAAAATTCCAAAATTTTTGCGTGTATCCGTTTAAATTCCTATAAATTAGGAAAAACACACTAAACGCGTGCAAGGCCAATTACTGGCTACAAAATGTATAGGCAATTGCTCATTTATTTCATTTTTCCATTGATTATTTACATGTTTCTCGTCTGCAAACACGGTGCTCATTTGTTTAACTGAATAAAAAGGTCAGTTTGTAAAAGTGAGGTTTGAATATTTTATTGTTGCTGTGACTTTTAGATGTGAAATGGGTATTTTTGCTTCCCATGTGTATATAAGCAACTCAGTTCATTAGTACAATACAGAATGGACGGACAGAATACAAGTGGTGGAAGCATTTCTGAAGCCAAGTGTGTTACGAAGTACACACAAGCTAACGAGATAGATGTGAATAGATAAGACACATGGACTACAAGAAAACATTGATTTTTTCCATTGTGCTCTCTAGCAATAGCAAGAACGTTGCTAAACCGAGCATAACTTATTGTTGATGATCGGTATTCGCACACAGAAGCTGATATCTAAGCTACATTAAGCTCAAAGAGATTTTTGACACAAAAATTGCATGCCTCAACTAAGTGGTATACGATTGCAATGTGTTGATTCGTTATTCATTTTTGTAGTCAAACTAATTAAAGCATTGCTTAAAGATTTTTATTTTCTCTCTGTGTTCGTCTTGTTTATCATAGAGCCGTATCTGTATATATTATCTGCTTATACATCACATCAAGTTAAGTTAATATATAAAGTGCCAAGCTGATTATTATGTTTACTTTAATGGGAAGATAGTCGGTAATAGAGTGCACGAAATGTGTATATAAACAATTAATGTATCCCGTAGAAAAGTACCTGCAAGAGCTTCTTGAAGACCGACAATTATATTATTATTGTGTACGAACTGTTTGCGTATGTATGTGAGTCTGATGTGTACCTGTATATTATTATTAGCACATGAAGCTAAATAATTGTTCTAGCGCACCAGCGTTGTTCCAATGCTAAAAGATACTGGGATACTTATTGCGAATTTTTGCAGAAGAATTGAATTGTAATAATGTACAAACAACACTACACAGCAGAACATATCTACATACATATAATCTCATAATACATTAATGTATAATATATCTGTGAGAAATGCATTAGTGCTTCATATTTTTTACACTCATTCAACCATTTCTTAATATAATGAGTTGAACTTGTACTCATACAATTTATATCCGGTGAAAAATTCTGTTTTAACTGAACAACACACACACAACCAAACAAGCTTTTCTGTAGTTTAAAAATAGCAAAACATGATGGCTTGGTTCCATTAGATGCTATGAGCAGTCTATTGTTATTACTCTTTGTAGCATTAGCTGTGTATACTAAATCAGTGAGTTTTATAGCTGGTCGAAGGATAAAATTGTGATTTTTCTCGTTCATTTTTCTGAATTTGCCCACACTTGGCTGATTTGTTGACCTGACAAGCAGTCATATGCTATGAGATTGCTTAGCTATAATTTAAATAGAAGGATACAACACAGAGGGTAATTATTTCAATTTAGGTCTCATGTTCAGGTGCAATAATAGCAGTGTGATGTGAAGTGCTGCAATACTAACTCCATATATATACAGTAAATTAATAATGTTCTTACATTATACGATCATAATGTCTACATTCCAACTTAAAGTGTACTCACATATTCACAATACAAAATACAGTATTATGTGTTTGAACAATAATAGTACATGGGCAAATTGGCTGAACTCACATACTATATTCAGCTTCAGTCTTGCTAGTTGGTTATAATGGTACAAGATATTTCCTTTTAAACCATAGCAATTGTTCTACTGTGTTATGTATGCATACCTATAGCTATGCTCACAAACAACACTGTATTTATAGACTTGGATTTTTCAAAAACTGCTTAAAAATGTCATATTGTTTCAAAAATACATTTAAGCAATTTTTCAATTGTCTCGCTATGAGTTTTCACAATTAAATTACTCTATACTGGTTTTGTAACATTTGTAAGTATTATTTCTGTTTCCAAATACAACCTTATTACACTACTCCATTATATTTTACAAAACACGCTACATTAACGTTGAATTGTATTCCATTTGTGTACATTTATTAGATTAGTACTTCGGTACTCCTGTTCTCATGGCTAGATAGCTCTCTTTTGGAAAAATCTGTTTTTCTGTGTTTTCAGTCCAACGGCCAGTTAACTAATGTAAAAATCGGAATTGCTATTATTATTGCGATGGGGTGGGTGGGACTGTACTCAAGGCAGTTATAAATTACACTATGTAACTGCCTTAATACTATGTTGCATACACCTTCTATAATATTAGTCTGATCGAGAAAAGGAAAGCGGTAATACTGCAGCCTAGTCGTTAGTAGCTTTTCGACATCTGCTGACTCTGCTTAAATCTTTGAGGTGATGGCTGAACAAATGAAAATTTTTCGCACGATTTCCTCAAGGATGAGTATTGGGACTCAGGGATTTCAACTCACAGGAGAGATGCAGATCAAGAAATGGGGATATGATCGTAGCACTTGACTTTAGCTGCCATGACTTCTTAGTACTATATCTGTACGTACATAAATCCTAACATGTATAGTATAGATATATTAGGAACAATCATAGGGTAATAGTAAGGAAGGAGCCCAAACGGGTAAAGAAGGGGAAATCGACTAGAATTTTTAATTACTTTCGGGCCGGAAGATACGGGAATGCAAATGCACAACTATACACATAATATAAATTACTACACACTTCTGCACAAAGTAGACTGAAAACCAGCGGAACTTGCTTCTTCTTATAAAACTAACTTTAACTTGTGGACTACACGAAGAATAAAATGGCTCTTTATGTCTCGATTTTGATGTAAAACTCGAAATTGGTCGTTCCAACTATACTGCCCAGACAGCCCAGACTTCATATTTCAAATGGAACAAAAATACGGAATGTCCTCTATGACATGGATTCATTCCTGGTATTCATTTTGATCAACTGTTCACTATTGGTTTGGTGCTCACACACAATGGAACCCTATTTTTCCTCCTACAGCTATTGGCACATGATCTGGATGCATCTGCTGTGTTCAGGGAGGATTCGTTCGACAAAACCGAAACCAGGACAAATCACCATTCCCCCTTCTGTAATTCAATTTTACATCCTTCAAACACCAACTTCCTTCTATATTGGTGCAATGGTAGACCAAATATTGAGCACAATCTCTCAATATTGTTGCAATCTTCTGTAAATATTTTGTTTCGAGTTTTGATTGTTTCAATATTTTTCGTTGAGAAATTTTGTGTACCGATGGTGACTTTGAGAATTGCGACATTTGACTTTTTATTGCTGCTTGGCAATATGTTTTTTAAAAGTTACATGTAGATTTCCAATCATCACATTTCTCTATGTTCTCTTACAAACGTTTGCAGGTCTAATGTACATCCCATAATATCAAATAAATATTTTACATGCTTTACTTTGATGAGTGCCTGCCTTCTACTTATAATACTTTGTATATGGACAACGAAAAATTGCATCTGATTTCATCAGCGCTACTTACTGCAGCATTGT
>JAQFYB010000718.1:0-45392 GCA_034694085.1 Pogonognathellus longicornis
GTAGTGGAAGTGGGTGTGGCGGGTAGAATGGCCGCCATCTTGGTTTGAGAGCAGAGAACCTCTAAACCCTAACTACTGCTGCCATACGTTATTTTGTATTCATGTACTAGATATTCAGGTGTACATTAGTTTTACAAGTAACTATACGAGTTTAAATAATAAGTCTGTCTTTTTATACTTATTGTATTCCATGTTCCATATATAGGAATGATACTCTATTTTGTCACTATTCTTCCACTATTTTTCTGTAACTTTTCTGTATTGTGATAAAATGTAGGTATAAGATGATGATTTTGTAAATTGATATTTGCGTTGTCATTTAGGAGAGAACAAAATAAGTTACTGATAATTAAACTTTGGAGTTAAATATTGCTGGAATACTGCAACAAAATGAATAAATTATGGGGTCCTGTTGTATTGTATTACGTAAGTGTCTAGTGTGTTATTATTTCTGTGTTCTGAGCAACTTGTTTGTATCATAGTAGTACATTAGAATTCATTTTAATTTCTGGCGTAGTTTCGTCATTCGTAGAACACGCAGGTTAGTAGAATGTTGTAATATAGTCGTTAGTCCCATGGTTGCTTATTAGTATTTCACGTTGATGTCATGTACCAGTAGCATTAATGATTTGCATACTTTTTATCTCTTAATGCGCGTCACTCACTGTCTCACTTACATCAACTCTAAATATTTTATGTGCACCTAGTCATTTAATTATTCCTTAAGTAACGCAAGTCGACTAGCTAACAAATGCAAGGGTGCTCATTACCTTAAAACTTATTCGTTTTAAATTACTCTAGGAAACTATGCCATACTTTTACATTACAAATTTTATGTAGCTTACCTTTGTATTTATAGGAAGCTAACCTGCAAATGAAAATATTGCATTCATAACTAGAATTATTGTTTAACACAATAACTCTCATTTCTTGCATATGATGTATGAAATATTAAAGTCTATTCATTTATTTATAAGTTACACTCACACAAACTGTTCTGACTCGGAAGCAATTTGCATACATACGTATAAATTCTATAAATGTATTACAGATAGCATGTATGATCATTTCCTGTTTTTATAGTGGGTACCCGCGTATAAAACCGTACGAAATGTTATAGACAGTAAACACAAATTATAATCACGTGATCTAATGCAATATAATTACTCTCTGTAAGGACATTCGACACAAAGCCAGTCACAATTAGTCAAGGTATATTATTAGCTGATAATTTTTATTTTCTATATAAATAATTAATTCTTTTAAAATTACTACTAATAATAGTAATATTTACACCTCAATTATGCTATTGCATTTTTTAGGGTAACACGACCAAAATGAGACGGATTATAGGAATGAATGGATGAGCTAAGGTTGCAAAGGAAGTATTAAGTTAAAGGAACATAGTGCTGCCCTTAGAACTTTAGACTTTCGGCGTATGTACAAAAATTAGAAAAGCTTAGAAGTGATGTGTGAATGAGAGGAAGCTACCTAGTAGCCCACATGTGTTGAGAAGTCTAAAGTTGCGAAGAAATATGGTTGGGGATTTTTTGTTTTGCATGTGCTTAGTATGTGCTGTCTGATAAATAATTACATGAGTGAAGTTTGAAAATTCTTGTATATAATGTAAGCGGTGATGTTGGTTGTAGTGGTGGTTCTTAGTACTGGTCGTATGGAAATATAATAGTAGTCTGATAAGAGGAGAAAGGCGATGACAACAAAACACTAAAAGAATTTTGTGTTGTGGGAGGGATATGGAAGTAAAAGAAAAAGAAGAAGGAGAAGAGGAGAAAGGCTTGACTTGACTTTGTATCTGCCATTCCATTCTATGGCATTTCTTTCAAGAGAAAACAGTCTGCTCTTTTCTGGATGGAAAGCGAAACGAAACAATGGCTATGATTTATATGATGAAAAGGAGGGCTTCTAAGTTATGATTAATGTCAAGCTTTCATGCGCTCGCGAAACAAGCAAACCAGCAACCAACAACCCTCTCGCAAAACACATTCACAATGTGCTCCTTGTATAATATTATGTGTACTCAACTACACACTCCATATATACCATTATATATAAATATGCATTTATATACATAATACACACACAAAAGTATTACCTTCGTAGCATACATACATAGGAGTGATATGTGCACTTGTGCTGTGTTACTTGTGCACAAGTACATGTTCACGTAACGGAGCTAGTACTCTACAGCTACGGTGTGAGTTAAAGTTAAAGTACGATATGATACACAATGCAGTGCAGACAGAGTAGCATCAGCATAGCATCAGCTAGCGTCCCTTGCGAATTTTCAGGTCTGCTCTGCTAACTATTACTGCTGTACTCTATTTCTATTTTATTTCGCCATTCTTCCAGTCAAGACATTTCAACTTACGTAACATGCATACATGTATATACAATGTATGCATTACACTACACTCATCCTCATTTTTCTCACCTATACTCAGTTAGTCCACTTTTACAGCTTTTCTACTTCCACAACCACTCCGAGAACAATATTGTTCTTCAACAAAACAAATGTCTGTGTCTATATAGAGTTCTACTATTCCTTGTAAAATAAAACAAAGGCTAAAGTCACTGAAATTGAGGTTGGAGTCATATTTCCATTGTATTATTGAAGT
Organism: Pogonognathellus longicornis; assembly: GCA_034694085.1. Classification (NCBI taxonomy): domain Eukaryota; kingdom Metazoa; phylum Arthropoda; class Collembola; order Entomobryomorpha; family Tomoceridae; genus Pogonognathellus; species Pogonognathellus longicornis. The sequence continues at coordinate 2,637 of JAQFYB010000718.1, forward strand.
GAAATGGCTGTTGACACACACATTTAAGTAAAACAGGAATATATGTGCTGGAAATTATACAGATTCCCATCACATATAAATAACAGTTATTAATCCTTTTAGTATGCCAATCATTCATTAACTCATAGTTATTTTGACTATGTAGTGTATTGTTTATTGTCTAAACCAAGATCATTAAATCGACAATTTTGCTACCTATAGAAGCCTCAAAAAACTTTAAAAACTCGGGACGAGTAGAATGTTATCATTGTTTATTACATAATATCACAGTTAAAAAATATTTATAACCTGGACTTAAAAATCTGAACTATTTTGGCGAAAGAGTTTTTTAAATGCCAAACTAAATTATTTGTGGTACTAAGGTACCAATCCATGTCAACGTAAAACATTTTAGTTTTAAAAATGTAGGTAAGCATATTTAAACTTTTAGGTATGCTTGGTATGCATATCGACATGTCGACATTATTATTATTAGGTTAAACGGAAAATGGAATTTTGTAACAATATGTCATAGTGTAAGGAAAAACTCACTTTAGAACAAAAGTAGGGTCCATTTACAACACATGGGTTTTGTATGTTTATATTTTGTTTGAAGGAGGAGATATGGTAAAAAATAAGATAAAATTGTAGAAAGCTTTTGCAATCTGAGGTGTGTTGTTGTACAGTAGATTCCTAGGTAGTTGTGTAGCTGCCAAGGGAGAATGATTATTGTGTATGATTATGCAATAAAGAATAAATGATACGAGTTACCGAACCAAGGATGAGAGTAGGAGAATCCGACACTAACAATTTATTGTAAGAGTATTCAATTAAGTAAGGTGAGAATGAATTAGTACAAAGATACAATGTATAAGTGAGAGAGAGTCCAGAGTCAGTCCGACTCGAGAGGATGGTAAATGGAGACTGGCTTGTCTGAGTTGTTCTGTCCGTAGAGTTAGTGGTTGTCTGAGTGTGGTGCGGAGTGAGTGCGCAAGTTCCTTGCAATTCTCCCCCCTTCGAGGTATGCGGTCAGTTGAAGAAGTTTACTGCAACGTCTCTGCTGGATACCTGCCAATCTTGCGTTGTTGTCACGTTCCGCTGCTTTCTTCCTGCGAGCTTCCTTCCGATTGTTTTTCCGTCTTTGATTCTGCTTCATAGCAATATCGGGATTCTGCTTGAACCAATTCTTTCTTGCATCCGGGTTTAATGGTTCAGTACATTTCGCTTTGATGTGTCCTCTTTTGTAGCATTTCCTGCATAACGAATTTTCATGGGGATCCTTAAGGTCTTCTTCCTCCGATGAGATATCCTCCAAATCGCATTTGTCCTTTTGAATTGGAACGTCTTCTTCCGCAGCCTCGCCTCCTGGGATTTTGTCGAACTCGTTCTGCGTCACCATGATGTCCAGGATGTCTTCCGAACATTTTTCGAATTGTTGTGGATATTCATCTAATGGTTGTAAAAGTTCAACATCTGTTTTGTCTTTAACCACGATTTCTTTAGTAGTCTCTTGATTATCTTGCAATGTTGGTTTGCTTGCAAGTACTTTCGGAATTTCATGTAGGTACTTTCTTAACAATTTATTGCAATTGATTGCTTGTATCTCGAATTTCTTCGTTTTAGCTATGACAGCTAGCTTTTGATCGTCAATTAATCTTTTTGGTGGGTGATCAATCCAAATAGCTTTCTCATTACGCCATTCATGTAATTTTGCAAATTTTCCTTTTTGTTCATCGTCCAAGTTGAATTTCAAAGAATCTTGTAATGCTGAAAATTTTCGAGGAAACTTGTATATTCTTGAACATTTATTGTTCGAATTGATAATTGGTTCGAACCCAAATAGCATTGAGTTTTGAGAGAACCATTCCGTATTGAATTTTGGTAATATTGTCTGCCAGCACTTTAATAACAATGTGACGTCTTTTTCTGCATATGTAAATTGATCTTTGTGTAAAGGTCTTTTACGCCAATCCGAAAACTTTGGAACTTCGTCGAATTCTATATCGATTTGTAAAACTTTTCTTGCCATATCTTCTAATTTGACTGGTGTAGGGTGATTGTATAAGTACGAATAAACACATTGTGTATCAATCAGACCAACAATAAATATGTCATAGTCGCGTTGAAAGTGTATGATATCATTGTCACCTCCGTGTACTATTTTTAAAATCTTTGAGTTTTCAAATATTAATTTGAGTTTTGTCCTAATAAAATCAAGCATTCCTTCTGCAAAAACGTCAATTATAAATGTTGCAAATTGTGTTGCAATCTGGATCAAACATATCATTCCGTGATATGATGAGTCGGTGTTTTCTTCACAGTCAAAAACAAAGAACTTTTGCTTGTTCAAATGTTGATACATTGCTATCATTTCAATTCTGTCTTCCACGAATATTTTAGACTGCTTCTGTATTACTGGTGATACTAACATGTACTCTTCAGGATTCCAGTTCAGAATTTCTTCTTTGTTAGGGTTGACCAATGGTGAGTAAAAAGGTAGACAACTTCGTTGTCTCCTGTATTCCCCAAACGCAGCATCTTTATCTTGAGGTCTTTCAAATTCCCTTCCGAATCTTAGATCAGCCTGATCTCTTAATTCCATAAACTGATTCCCTTTTATTTTTGACATCTGTAAAATATCAAATCTTATTTTACACTCACTGTAATACGATGTTATTACTTCTCTGCACTGTTTTATGTACGGATTTTTATTATTATTATATTGGATGCTGAACTGACTAACTAGGACAATTACTACGCGGTAAATTTAACTTTTTGAGATTACAAACTGTAATATCCCAATACACTTAATAACTATTATTATATTAGTACTGTTAGTTTTAGGAAGAACTTAATAAACTAAGTTAAGGTTTACAACTATCTAATGAACTAAATCAACGGTAGCAAGTTTTAAAATCGCGAGCTTTGCTTACCTACTAATTTAAAATTAACCTAATTAGCTTAAACTTTATATTGACCCGGAACATGAACAGTTCGCTTTGGTCTTCCACTTACAATTAATGGTATATCACTTTTGGGTTTAGGTAGTTTTAATTTTGGCTTCTTTATAGGTACTACCCTTTCGTGATACGGTTTTAAGTCTTGAACATGACGCTTGCTACACACATCGTCTGAAATTCTACGAACTTTGTAACTAACGTTTGTAATTTGACTTTCTACTACGTGAGGTCCTTCCCACTTAGGTTCTAATTTAGCAGATATCCCAGCCTCTGCGTCAGAAATAGGATGAGTTCTTACTAACACTTTGTCGCCTGCTTTAAATCTAACATCTCTATGATACTTGTCGTAGTATTCCTTATAAGTCAATTGAGCTTCAGTAATATTATCTCGTACCCACGAAATAATTGATTTCAACTCAATTGGTAATTTGGATATTATTTCTTCAAGTTCATTTTCTTTTGTACTCGAATCATCAGTCATTGTTCGATCAAATGGTAATTGGATTTGTCTTCCAAGGTTTAGTAATGCTGGTGTAACTTTAGTAGTACTATTTACAGCGGTACGCATTGCTAATGCAAATTTTTGTAGGTGTTCGTCCCAAGACGAATGTTGTCCTTCTACAAATGCTCGAATCATGGTTTTAAGATTTCTATTCGATCTTTCAGCTTGATTTGCTTGCGGGTGATACACACTTGTAAATATATGTTTTATTTTCCACGTTTTACATAACCTTTTCATAACTAACGAAATAAATTGAGAACCATTGTCAGTGACTATTACTTTCGGTGATCCGAATCGACAAAAAACTTGATCTTCTAGAAATGTTGCGACATTCTTTGCTGTGGCATTTCTCATTGGGCAAAGTTCAACCCATTTTGATAATTGATCTTGCACAACCAGACAGTACTGATTCAATTTTCCTGCTTTACTTCTTGGCATTGGACCTATAAAGTCTATGTACAAAGTCTTGAAAATTCCATCTGTAGCCTCGGTAATACCCATAAGTCCTGATTTTTTTTGAGTATCATATTTAACACGTTGACATACTTGACAAGTACGCAAATACTTCTTTATATCCGAATCCATGCCTGGCCAAAATGTTCGAGATTTTATTCTTTCTAATGTCTTGCAAATACCCATATGTCCCGATTCCGGAGTGTCATGGAACATGTACATAATATCTTGCCGTAACTTTTTCGGAATTACTGGCAACTTAACAATTTTATAATCATTTTTAGCATTCTTTTCCTTGTTATTGTCTACCCCACTTCCAGCGGAAAGACTTTTTCCATTTGTTGAGGTTCCAAGAGCCTTGGACGCCTTTTTAATTTTCTTAGCCGTAACAGCTGCTACTGAACTGCTACAACACGGATCATTAATGTCCACGCATTGATCTTCATTAATCAATACTTCATTTTCAATTTCTGTAGGAGAGTTTACTGCAGTAACAACACCTAATATGCATTTTATTGGATTCGATGAGTGCATCTCTGCGACTTCATCTTGATTTTGTTTATTTAAGGTCTCTTTTTTCATAGCGTCAATTGATATGACTGCCTCGGAGATCCTTTTAATTGTCTCATTTAATAACGTATTAACATTTGTAACAACGTCTGAGATTAATAATTTATTTTCTGAAGTGCCTTCCCGGGATGCATCATCAGATTTCTGTATTGCGGCTTTTAAAGGAATAATTTTGTTATCCATACCATCAATATCATTAGAATTTTTGTTTGTTGAGGTTTTTACAGAAACCTTGTTTCCATAACCATCAACATTATTAACCAATATTCTTTTCTTCACTTTAACTTTTCTACATAGCATAGCTTTATCCAAACAATACTCTGGGTCGATCGGTGCACTCGATTTCCCAATTAAAGTTTTCAAAATTTTGTTACATTCATCATCATTCTTTTGTTCTTGTTTAATTTTCTTTAAATCTGGTCCTTTGAACATTAGTCCAAACACAGGTACAAACATTACTTCGGGATCCTCATCTAAGTAATTTTGTCCTTCAACTTCTGGTAATGGAGCTCGAGATAACGCGTCCGCTATTACGTTCTCTTTACCTTCTATAAATCGTATTCTGTCTAAATACTGCTGTAGCTTTATTGCCCAACGACCGATTTTTGAATTATTTTCTTTAGATTTATGCAAATATTTTAACGCCTGATTGTCGGTGTAGATGTAGAAATCTTCACCCCAGATATAATCGTAGAATTTGTCAATTGCCCACATTACTGCTAGTAACTCTTTTTCACATGCGTGTAATAATCTTTCTGGTTTGTTCAATGATTTACTTGCGTAAGTAATGATTCGTTCTTTGCCGTCTATTTCTTGACAGAGGATTGCTCCTAAGCCGATATTTGATGCGTCTGTTTTCAGAATGATAGGAAAATCATAATCGATTCCTGTAATAGTGACTTGTTTACACATTATTTCTTTAAGTTCTTGAAATGCTTTTTCTTGTTTTGGACCCCAATACCAAGATTGATTTTTCCGCAACAAGTAATTTAAAGGATCTGTGAGATCGGAGTAGTGTGGGATGAAGTTTTGTTGGTATGCACACATACCCAAAAATCTTCGAACTCCACTGACATCACAAGGTACAGGATATTCTTGAATAGCTTTGACTTTATCAGGGTGCATTTTTATTCCTTCACTGGTTATTAGATGACCGAGGAATGTAATTTCATTTTTCGCAAATTCACATTTTTCAACATTGATTGTCAAGTTTGCTTCTTTTAGTCGTTGAAAGACTAAGTCTAAATGTTGTACATGATCATGAAGCGTTTTTGAGAACACAATAATGTCATCAACAAAAACAAATACAAAATTGCCAATTAGATCTTTGAGAACTTTGTTCATTAACTGTACGAAAGTTTTTGGTGCATTCTTTAAGCCAAATGGCATAACAATGAATTCGTAGTGGTCTCCGTTCACTGTAAAAGCTGTCTTTTCAATACTTTTTTCGTCCAGCAGAATTTGCCAAAATCCGCATTCCAAATCTATTATTGAAAACCAAGCTGCAGATGGTAAGACTCTCAAAATATGACTACCATTGTGCATAGGAACTCGATTCGGTCTGGTAGCTGCATTTAATTTCTTAAATCCTAAAGTCATACGAATTTTTCCATTTTTCTTTTTAGCTAAAACAACATTAGTATTGTAAGGACTAGTGGACGGTCGTATTAAACCTTTCTTTAACAAATCTTTGGTTTGCCGTGTAATTTCATCTCTTTTGACTCTGCCCGGTGGTCTATACGGAGTATACGTAGGTTCATCCGGTGCGTCAATGTTGTGTTCGATTAAATCAGTACGACCCAGTTGATTTGCATTTACCACTGATGGGTATTTATCCAATACTTGTTTCACTAATCTTGTTATGTCATCATCCGTGGCTGACTTTATATCATCAAGTTCCAGTGCTAATGCTGAATTGCCATTTATTTTCTTGACATTATATTTTCTTTGCTCGGGATCATCATGGAACCAAAATGTGTTTCCGTTGGAATGGTGCACTAAATCTGATGCTATTTGTAAATCTTCTCCTATTAATAACGGTACTACTAAATCTTTTTGAACAAAAAATGTGTGGGTTACTTTTTTGTGTCCCAGTTTAATAGTGAGCATTATTGCTCCTTCTGGTCGCATAGTTTGATTATTTGCAACTTTCAATGTAGGTCTAATTGATCTATCTATTTTATTTTTAAATCTTTTTGCTAATGATTCACGAATTAATGAACATTTTGAACCGGAGTCCAAAAATAAAGGTACTGTTGCTGTAGTTTCATTTGCAAAAATTGAAATTGAAGTAGGTATATCTGTAGTATTCTTATTTTGTATGGGGTAACAGATGTCTGGGTAAGTTTCAGTCACCCCTTCTATACGTTTAAAGAATTCTGTTCGGCGGGATCATTCAGCCAATCCGCATCTTCTGGCACTGCAGCCGAAGTACGTGGTCGTGAGTGACTTCCCGAATTTCTATCTTGTGAATTATTATGACTTTGTCTTGAGGTATTAGGCTGCTCATATCTTCGACCTTGATGAGTACCCCCTTGGTGATTACTATTAATCTGGCTACGACTACCGTCGTTGCCATTTGTGTCATAATTATTTTGACCATTTCCACCTTGTTGTGCATGTCCTCTGAATGAACCTCTTCCTCTATGTTCATATGAACTTCTTCCTCTATATCCATATGTACCTCTTCCTCTCTGGTAATATGATCCTCTTCCTCGATAATAACCACGACCTCTACCGTTTCCATCATATTGTGAATTACCTCCACCGCTAGAATTTCCTTCTTTATGCTTTTTCTGTTTTTCAGAATTTTCGTTTGATTTCACTTGTACTGTGGAGTTGGGCGGTAGTGAAGAATTTGTTCCCGTTAATTTGTCGTTGACTCTCATAATTGCTACGACGTCTCTTGCCCGTTGGATTAATACTTCAGGTGTGTACCGATAAAGTGTACCAATTACTAATCCGATACGAGGTAACATTCCATCTATAGCTCTTCTTACAGATGCTTCTTCCGCTTCAGCCGGAAATACGATGGACGATAATCTCATAATTTCATAGACGTATTTTTCAAAGCTTTCGCCTTCACGTTGCCTTCTGTTTACCAAATTCCGTTGTCTGTTAGCTCTATCAATCCACGTGTCATATTTAGCAACAAAAGCATGCCTGAAATCTTCCCATGTCCAGTTAGGTGTGCGATGATGATCAAACCAATCTTTTGTTTCTTGGACTAAAATGGTAGATACAATGTATAGCCATTGTTGATTTTGATATCCTTGAGCAGTGAAATACTGTTCTATTTCGTCAAGGTATCGTTGAGCAGTGGTTTCCAGAACTTTGAACTTAGGCATTGGTAGATTAGTAGGTGGGCGAACCACTTGTACAGGGTTTGGTGGCCTAGCCGCCATGTTTTCCTGTCTATGGGGCACGTTTCCTTGTCTATTAGCATTGGGTTGACGTCCAATTCTTTCCACATTTGCTTGAAGTTCATTGAGCCTTTGAAACATTAATCCAAACAATTCTTCATTTCTATCCCTATGTACATTTCTTGGCTGCACATCGAAATAATTAGGAGGATTTGCATCTCTGTGATTATCTTCAAGGTTTCTTGGTTCATTTTGTTGGTCATGCATCTCTGCATGATTGTCTTCGAGGTCATTCATATCCATGTTCACAGGTATAGGTCCTTGAGCCTGTTCCTGGTCGTTATTTACATTGAGTTCCATTCTTCTCTCAGCTCTCTGTCTCCTTCTCTCACGTCTCTCTTCAGATAATTGTCTTTGAATATTTCTGTTTCTCTGTATATTCTCAGGGTCGGTTCTATTCAATAATCTTGATGCTCGAAGTGAATTTTGATTTGAAGCCATAAACGTAAAAAGTTTATGATAATTTTTTTTTATTTGAAGGTTGCTTGAGTAATTTTAATAACCCAAGTCTTGAGGAAGTCTATTATCGATGTGTATAATGGAAAAGTTTATGACAAGCTGTGTCAACTTCTCATTCAGTGCCCTTCGAATATTCTCGATAGTGGTGCTGCATTCAAATGTAGTTGCGAAATGTCTTAGAGTAATTGTTAGGTTATCTCCTCTGCTTTGATTAGCACTAGGGTACCTATCTTGAACTACCTCGCTGACTATTTCAACTATCAACTGCTTTGTGAGATCGTTAACTTTATTGTCGACGTCTCCACATTTAACATAAATTACAACTTCCTTCATTTGTTTAATAAGTAAGCTAGTTTTTTCCTGGCTGGCTACTTAAATATTTTCTTTTTGTGTTGGTTGATTACTACACTGACAGTGAAGTTCTTTCACAACTCACAAGGTTACTGCTTCACAGTATGCAAATTAACCAAATTGCTTTTATCGTAGACCTAATATTTTAATTACAGTTCACCGACGGTGTACTAATTTGTATAAACTGTCACAACTACGTTGTGATCAATTTTTCTATGTCTGCATACATTCAATTTGGTAATCGTAAAGTTGAAGTTTGAGTTTTAACTCCGCAAGTTGACCTTGTGGGTTTTCAATTTGATTCAAATAGCCCAATGCACTAAAGTTAGTCAGAATTGTTAATCTGCTATTAACTATGTACGAATGAAATATCTGAACTGCTTCACTAATTGCTAGGCATTCTAATTCAATAGCACTACTATTTATTTCTTGTGATGTTAATATACGAGAAAAATGTGAGATTACTACCCACGTACTATTTAAATTTTTGACAGATAACGTACAATGCAACTTTAGACTATTGACCTCGGTATAGATGCAAGTATCTTCGCTGTTTATCGGAACAGTCATCTACTTATTCTTCCTTACGATTCTATTTTATGTATGCAACAACTGCGTTGTAAGCATTGGCCCTCACCTTGTGGAATTTATTCTAATTCGGTTGACCCTTGTCGATAAGCGACAAAATGTTAAGTTGTGCCACAACGACGTTGTGTGCACTCTTACATTACCTTGAATATTATACTGCTTAAATAGACCGAGCAACTTCGTTGCCGTCTTTCATCAAATGATTACAATATTAGATATTCCAAATACAAATGATAAGATAATTTGTGAATATTGTGTCTTACACTTACAACCTTGGGAGTATGGTAATTAGCCGACGATTGTGTTGTCCCGTCTCTTAAATTTCCGTTGCTGTTAGTGGAGTTTGATGGTTTATGACCTTGATCGAAATTTTGAACTTTTCAATGCAACTTGAAAACTCGGCTGCCCAGAAAACTGGCACTTTTAGATGTTCCACTACTGAATGAAGCAAAATCAGAATATTACAATTAAAAGGAACTTTATAACACAATGCACAATATCAAATATCAATTGCTATCCCGTATTGTTAAAGCACAATATTATCTTTTAAACTTGGAATAAAATAATCAATTATTGTTCGTATCAAAATATAAGTATTATTCCCAAAATCAACACAAAAAAAATCACGCTGTTAGCAACTCCTGAGCAATCGGTCGCCATTGAGGTGTGTTGTTGTACAGTAGATTCCTAGGTAGTTGTGTAGCTGCCAAGGGAGAATGATTATTGTGTATGATTATGCAATAAAGAATAAATGATACGAGTTACCGAACCAAGGATGAGAGTAGGAGAATCCGACACTAACAATTTATTGTAAGAGTATTCAATTAAGTAAGGTGAGAATGAATTAGTACAAAGATACAATGTATAAGTGAGAGAGAGTCCAGAGTCAGTCCGACTCGAGAGGATGGTAAATGGAGACTGGCTTGTCTGAGTTGTTCTGTCCGTAGAGTTAGTGGTTGTCTGAGTGTGGTGCGGAGTGAGTGCGCAAGTTCCTTGCAAATCTATAATGTAGCGTAATGCAATAGAGAGCAATAGCTCTAGTTACAACTTCTACCCGCATGACACACAATAACGGAGTGAGTGCTTATTTAACTACCACAAACTGTACGAGAGTAAAAGCCATGATAAATACATTTGCGACATATCAACTCTTCCCCTCTACAACATAACACAAAAACAGCCGTACATTACAATACTCGACTAGATAGTATTTCCAATGTATTAGTAAAATGTTGGATGTTGTACTAGAAAATACATAACGAGACTTGAACTGAAGCTGTGTATGTATGGTGCAATAATACACTGTAGAATAGAGATATACCACATAATTTTGAAAAGGAGACAGAATTACATGAGTAAGTTGTAGCTTGGGAGAGAGCATGGAGAGAAGCAACAATGGAACAATGGATGGGAACCATAGGGAAACGTGCATAAATACAAAGTGTAGTCAATTCTACCCGGATATATTTTATACGTTCTTACTTACTCGTTTTATAATAAAGTCAAAAAGTATCACTACTACTCCTACTCCTATTCTGCTACTTATACTACCACGTGCAATATATTCGTTATTGCGAAAGAAGAAAAGAAAGAAAGACAGAAGGGCACACACATGTCTATTACACAGAGAACTGTATTGTGTATCCCTGTAACTGTAACAGTGCTACTACAACATCGTGGTTTGGATTTTACAGCTTCGTCTTACAACATTATTATACTCCTGCTTCGACGTATACAACTGTTACTACTTCTTTTATAGTATGAATGACAATATAATACAAGTACAAAGCTAAAACTCAAAGTTACTCTTTTTACAAGTTTCATACCCTACCCACCTACAAACACATACAAATCGTGTGTGTATATATAGGTACATACATACGTATTATAGACATAGTGTATACATTACGTGTATAAATGTATACCTTGTATAATAATGCCACCTACTCATCTCTTCTCATCTCCGTTATTGGTATCGTATAACAAATAAACAGTATGTATGTACATGTAGTATAATTATACGAATGTACATGTGCTTTATGTAGAAGTATGTATGGTATGGTATATGTGAGTGTATGGCAGTGTGCATTTAGATAGTAATAGACAAATAGATGGGACAAGAGGATAGAAAGAAAAGTAAGTCTAAGTGAAAGGAAAGCCGGTGAAGAAAGGGAGAGAATGGATGTTTTCGTAGTTTGGATCCATAAGTAATGGGTTGATTCCCGGCGATTCTCTAAATTTATTAAGGACGGACTGAAAACCGGAAAACATAATAGGGCAATATGAGGGTGAGTTATGTAGTCCGAATAAGTTTTCTAATGGAGTCGATTCAGAACAGAACAATTTCAGAAAAAGTTGAGATCTTTATATCCTTAAACTACTTACATACTATACACAACTACACACTGACACAAACACATTCATACTACGTACTACAAGATACACATAGAACAGTCACACACACGCACACATCCATATACTACATACACATACAAACTCTAAAAGCGAGAACTAAAAAGTCAAAATCCTATGTACAATATTACATTAAAAAAGTAAAGGAGTATTGCTATTGCTACAGATTCGCATGTAAAAGTGTTCTGGTTTGACTCTGGGTTGTGTTTTCGTTGTATGCTCGTATGAGCAAGTGGAGTAAAAGTAAAGTAAAGTGGCTAAGCAAGAAAGTAAGTAGAAAGCATTACATACATGGAATGATTATACCGACACAGAGAGAGAGAGAGAGATGATATTATGATGGTGATGTAATAGACCAGTTGTATAATGTAAAAGTCAGTTTTCACTGTTGTAGCGTAATGTAACACATCTCCTGTAGTGTTTTCACTGGATTTTCTGTGCATTTTGTGAAATAAGAAGAGAGGGAATGGCGAATGAAGCAGAATACGACATAATAGCACATGACAGCACATTCAGAACGGGATGGGAATTTGTCGACAGTTTTTAGCCAAAGGAAAGACACAGAGGGAAAGCATAGAGTATTCAAAGGGCCGCAGAGCTTCAGGCATTCCAAAACAGGCGGCAAAAGCCAAGCACAAGCAAACGACAACTACGAAACGTTTAGGGCTGCTGTTCATCATGAACTCTCTGCTGTGTCTATATGCGTTTTAAATCTATCTGCTACATAGCAGTATAGTGTTGCGGAAAAGTACTCACAAGGATATCACTACCAGTGTACTCGTGTGGTTGTACCATGCAATAAAAAATATCCCTAAAGCACAGTATAGTATAGGTACTACTACAAATATATTGCTTAAGAGTTCGGTGCATGTATTTATGTGTGTTATCCCATTCATTCGCTATTATATGCTTTTTGCATGTTTTAAAAAATTCACAGGACAAGCAAAACTAGTAAAAGTAAAAGTCTATGGCTTGACTTGCCCTGACATAGTTGATGCCCCGAGTTGAGCTTCCCAGCTTCCGCTCTTCCAGCTAACTTTAGTTATCAGAGTAATAGGATGTGCGTATTCCCTTTATATTATACATAAGCATATACATACATACCTATAGCAAACTCCTGCATGCACAACATACTAAGTAGAATCAGTTTAACAGAGAGACACGGTTTATTTCAATGTGGCTTTCTTTACATATTATACTATAATATATTATGTTCAAGCCCCATATCTTCCTTTTACTTTCATACTACCAAACATTCTTGTATACTTATTCTTTCTCCGCTAAGCTGTGTTTTTCTTCGTAATTCTTTGTAATGTGCATACACAATTCTACACATACAGGCATAAAGTGTAGAAAAGAGGAGCGAAACCGTTTCCCTGCGTAAGTGAATACACACAGAGATAAATACTACTATACTATAAGGAATATGTGTACGATATCTGCAACTGTTTATATGTACCTATGTACTATATGTATATATATATGTTGTACACAGTTGTGTAGGTAGCGGATTTGAGGGTAATATGTAATATGGGTATTATTGAAGCAGGAGTGCTATAACCAGATCATAGTGACTTATATGAGTGGTAGTGTATGTATTTGTAACTATACCTAAGTACTAGCAAAGGAAAAGTAAGAAGTTGGTGAATAAACCCACAGGAAAAACAGGGAGAGAAATAATACTGAAACGTTGGGTGTAGGAAAAGGGATGCAGAGTTAGCCGTCGTCACAAACGTACGTGTAAAGTGTGTGTGTGTGTGTATGTGTGTGTGTGTAGGTATAGTGTTTGGGGGAAAGAAGTAAGTAAGTGTAGAATGAGAGATGCACACACATGCACATCCCACATACATACACAGAAGACTTTTTCGTGTGTTGTTGTTTCGGTGAGTCGTTTTCTTTCACCGAGTCAGACAAGACAGTTGCAGTTGTGTTGTGTGTGTGTCTGTGGATGTGTTTTTCTGTGCACGAAGGAAGGATGGTTGTTCTTGGAGACAAGGCAGAGCAAGGGCAAATAAGGCAAGTGAAATGCTTCTCGAAAAAATTGGATGTAACGAAACGACATATGGCCCATTAGAGAATTTGACTTGAGGCTCGTCTACTTTTTTTCCTTCCCTTTGGCTTCCATTCTCTTAGTCTTAAAAGCATATTACTGACGCGAACAACATCCACTTTTACTCTACTTACTCCCTAACTCGCAATACTTTCACTTTACCTGAAATATGGGAGTCGCTATGTGCGACACATCATCATCTACGCAAATACCTCACAATAAGTAAACTAGTAAGCATCAGGTAAGGCAAAGTAAAAGCTCTTCTTCCACAGGGCATGTCTCTCCCCTCAACAAGGCAATCACATAATACGTTTCCATTTCAAACAACTCCTTTTCTCCAAATTCACGCATTCTACACTTACACTTACATACACTCCAAAATACCAAACGACTACTCATCTCAATGTGTATCAAGTATCTGAGAATATTCTAATATTCCCTTTATGCCTGTATTATGAGAATATCATGCACTTACGCCAATTTTATTTATTGCTGCCCTACAAAATCCATTAGGCATAGGTACATTACACTTTACACTACCTACATATATACCTAACTACATTTTTACCTCCAAGTAATATAAAGTACCTAACATAATATGAAATGCGCAATATGATGTACACATAGGTACCATTCAAGACGAATATTAGTCACGGATTTTAGTTTTCTATGTTGTGTACATATTATTATTTCAGCTTTAAGGTAAATAAGTATTTCAAGTTGTAAAATTAAATATTAGTTGTGTATGTGACTGTACGTCTATCAGCAACGTTTCAGAATCCTGATTAAATCATTAATATAATTATGCAGGTACAGGTGAGACACATACTCGAAAAAATAACAGTAATTAGTAGTTATATCTAGACGAATTATTACTTGAGAAAATGATGGGTTGTGTATTGTGCTCCTATTGCTCTTGGAAAAATATTTCTAGTTTTCCGAAATATCCCTATAATCTAATCAAAATAGAAATCAGTTCGGACCGGTTTTGCGCTTCAAGGGAATTTATGTCGTCTGTGTGGGATTTCTTTATGTATGGGTGTTGATAAACACTTAAACTAGTGATAAAATTTTGTAAAAGTGGTATAATGGTTTGTAAAGTCAGTTTGCGAAGTCAAATGTTCTCAATTAACAGCAGTGCATTAACGCACGAAAAATTATTTCTTTTATTTCCAAGTAAGCATTTCACATGACACTAATCTCAACATAAAGAAACAGACTTGAGCTTTTCTCATAAGGAACTTTATTTACTAATATGAGTGCACTACTCTCGCTCACTAACTTTTCCTTATGCACCATCATGTCTCTCCCCAACTAAAGTACGTATATGCTTTCCATTTCACACAACGTCTTTTCTCCTTCAGCACTACATCCCTATACGTATACTCCTACACAGTATCACACAATTGAATATCATACCGGGTCCTCATCCTCGTCTTCAAATATATACAGTAACCTCCTAGAGTGAGAGTGAGAAGCTTTTATACTCGGAGTACTAAACTAAGAGCTTCATTTAATCTCCATTCCCATCATCGTCAACCTAATGTAGACCACAAGGACAGCTACGGGATGAAATGTACACTCTGACATGATCACCATCATCACGGCCCATCTAATGTGAGAAACTAAAGTAAGGCAAAGTAATGTGTTGTAATGCAAGTGTGTGCGAGTAAGTAACGAACTTGAGTAACTAATGTAATGTGTTAAATTCTCAGCAAAGTAGTAAGTACAGCACAAAAAGGTAGAAAATGAACAAATCTCATAATATACTAACTTATATACGTACATGGGTGTATGTATACCTATATAGGATCTTTAGGAAAAATAAAAGACTAAAATTAACTGGTTCGGTTTGAGTACAAAGCTACACGTAATAGTAATAGCAGAAATGTTCACCCACTCACACAGTTCTTAGGGCATTCTGTGCGAGATTTCATTTTGATTGTGGCGAAGCTGCGTAAATACACATAGAACTAAAGAGAGAGAGAAAGAGACCAAACCACAGCAGATAATAACCGAAACGAGGAAAAGCATAGCATAACGTCTACAACATAACTAACCGTGCCATAAGCAAGAGTCGAGCACAAGAACACACAAGTACACCACTAATAACAAGTACAAGAGCACAAAAGAGACGAGTCTATGCACAAAACAGAGTCAGGCAAGCATAGCAAACCAAAGTAACGAAGCAAAGGGTTTGCTCTCTCTGCCTGTACTTTACAACCTACTACTTGTACTTCTGTCTCACTCATCTGATTGCTAGTTAAGGCTACTACACTATTCGGATGTTTTATATGTGGCACTTACAGTATAGAATGTAGTAGATGGGGGTGGGAGTACAAGTAGGTACACACAGTCATGTTATGCTATGAAATGATATATTTTATGTAGGTATTTGTACATTAGTATATAAATATAAGGTATAGCTAGCAGACCGGACCGGACGAGAAAGTCTGGAGAATTCTGGTGCACGATTTCTGGAGAAAAGAAGAGAGCTACTTTGGAGAGAATCAAACAAGCCATTGAAAAAGTAGCGGTATCACACAATGCTATCAGTGATATTGTTGGTCCTTAGGTTACTTTTAGGTCGTCTGTGTAGTTTGGTGTGTGTACAGACAGTGTGTAGTGCTATTAGTGTCTCTCGGTGTACTAGAAACAGAGAGAACGGGACTATTTTAAGGAACCTAATATTAGAGATATGTAGAAGTGCTACTACTCCTAGGTACTACTCTTACTCTGTGTGTATACGAAACAAAGTGAAGTGAGAGAGAGAGAAAAGAGAGAAAGAGCAGAGAGAAACTAAAGAGTCCACAATCCATATTTCATGGCCCGGCATAAGATGAAAGGAGGAAATTTGTTACTGCTCACAGCCTTCTTTCCTCTTTCCAGCTTTTAATTTCATCTCAGATATCAGTTAGCAGAGCATTAGGAGCTCTTAAAAGTGTTGGTTTTGGGTAAACATACAGATGTGTAGTAGTCCTAGTCACTCTGTATACCTATACATATTACAAATACACACACATAGAACAGAACACACTTTCTTCCTCACCCACTCCATCCATACACTTTTCCCTAGCTTTCGTTTGGTTACACTTTAGTCTTCATCTCTCAGACTCAAAGTAGCAGCAGAAATACACGGGGAAAGAGATGAAGAGGAGTGTAGAGGCTACGCTATCTCTGCCACTGCCGCCGCTCTTTTCTTGCTCTCTCTTTCTGTGTCTACTTTTCTACTTGCCGAAAGAACAACCATCTGAAGAACTTCACAAGAGTCATAGAGACGTTCCAATAACCAACCCAAATTGAGTCCCACCCTGAGTCACTCATTCATTCACTTACTACTTACTTTTCTACCCTTCCTTATTCACTCCAGCTCCTTTAAGCCTTTCTCTCTTTGGTTCTTCTTCCTCCTACTTTTATTGCACTCTCTGTTCTTCTTCTACTTCCATTTCTTCGTCTTATTCCGTGTCCCGGCTTCAATTGCCATACATATACATAGTAGAAACACACTCTGATCTCACCAAGGTTTACTTTATTTTACCTTGGCCACTACTCCCACTAACATTATACATTATACCAGCTATTTACACTTTCCCAACCCCTTTTACTTCAAATATATAAATATCCACTTTCAAAATGTATATTATTCTTCTTCTATGATATATAGATCAGTGTATGAGTAGAGATTCTCCTTGTATATAGGCATGTAAGTCCAATATGCAGTACTACATTAAAAATCCACTTGTACAGATCCTCGGCTCACTCAACGCGATTGAAACTGGAAGCTCCACACTTGAAACGAGCAGTTTGGCTAAGAAGAAAGTATATACTTGTGCTTCTTCCAGAATATCTTTGTCTTTTGTAGTCTAGTACTACTACATTACATACCTACTAATAGAAGAGTACCAACCAACACATTGCATTTGTGCTGTGGTGGTAGGTATTCAAGGTATTACAAATATACCTACAAAGGTACTTGAAAAAATATATCTTTATAATAAAGGCACCTACTAGTAGTTACACTTTAGGTGCATACAGATGAAATACCCTGAGTTAGTAATATGGGGATAGGTCTTGTATACTTTTCTGTACTTGCACTTACTATTGGTATATTTTAGTCGATCCTGCTAATATTATGATGGTTTGGTACATTTGTACGATAGGACATGACCCGTCCTGTAGTGCATAGTGGTCTAACACTACTAATAAAGGTGCAGGAAGGAGGACTAAAGTTTAGGGAATTGGTTTACGTTACGTGTTGTATGGGAAGAAAAAGGTATCTCGTCAAGTGGCAGCCAGAGATCCAAGGATCGTCTCTTTTGTTTAGCTTCTTTTACTTTGCACACTTCACTCAACACTTACTCAGCTTATCTTGAAACATATTCTCCAAGCCCCCTTCCAGTGTCGTTCTTACTTTCATCATCACTCTCAACATTTTCATTACCACAAAATGAGAAAGTCTGTCCAGTCCATTATGTTTCCACATCTAAATGCTAATTAACACGTATAAAAGCTTATTTACATTGAACAATAATATGGTTTATTAATAACAATAGCATCTACAAATAACATGTTGAAACAAATGCATAGTGTGAGTGAAATTTTCAAAAAGACACGAACAATGACAAAATCGTCTTTAGTATTTGCAATTTGATACTGTGTTATGAAATGAAGTAGTAATGTAAAATGGGGAAATATTTGAATTCAATTAAGCGTGTAGCTTTGAAATTCGATTCTTTAGTCATTTGCGACGTGACTCGCTCCAACGGGCAGAATTCTAAAGCAAAGTAAAATAAATCGAAAGGAACTTAAAGTATAAAGCAAAGAGAGGGAGATAAGTGATGAGATGAGTGAAGAGAATACAAGAAGCGATGTAGTCGTTCGACTAGTAACTTAACCATTAGGTTACTCCGTTACGTTACGTTGCTTTACCTGGTTCGAATGAAAGACGTCTTTTTCCTTCCGCATTTCTCTTCTTCTGAGCTTTACTGCAATATTGCTCAACTAAAGTGAATCCACAACTGAAACTCATCCATCTACTAACCCGTCGCCTTCCATCTTCCTCCTCATACTTCGTAGCTTTTTTAACATCACAACCTTTCCTCTCCGTACACCCTTCGTCTCCTTAGTGCTACCACCACCATACCACCCATATCACATATTATATCCACACATAAGGCACACAAATGTGCTTCAGCTGAAACATACGTATATTACACTTATATTAGTGTCATATGCGCATAGACTGAAAGAAATGAAGAAAAACAACTATAGTATGTAGCCTAGTATTTGTATTTCTTACAGGCTGTAGGTAGGTATAAGATGCAAGGAAGGAAAAGAGTGGTGTGTTCTTGTAAAGGCACCTTTAGGAATATACGTAGACACATTTCTCTCTTTACTAAACACTTTTATCTTCATCTTATTTGTCTGTGTAACCAATCTATCATCACATTGTTATTTGTACTTGTGGCGTGTCTGTGTGTGTTCTTATGATCTTTTCACTACCGCCGTACTTTATTATTGGAGACACGATGATGGGCTTTAGGGTTGAGTACACCAATAGCCAAATAGGCTCAACTCAACTGTTTTCCTCCTTCAAAACTCCCTTTCTAGTACAAGTAAATAAACACCGTAGTAGCTACTAAGGTGGTAAAAGTAAGTATGAATGTTGTACTCGTATACTAGCATGGGTGAAATAACACGCAGTTACTATTACTAGGTGTAAATTGAAGCCTATATTATCTACTACAATCCTGTACCTTTACAACACACACAAACGTTACGACCTGAGAATTCATTTTTTATATGTTATATTATAAGTACTATGTGATGCTCGTAATATTATTGCATCATGGATATGGGGAAAGTTATCTTGTGTGAAAGTGTACCTAGTGTTTGCGGTCGTATCCATCCTACAACACATAACATACAGAGAGAGATACAGTTTAGTGTCTTGGCGTATTACTGTGGGAATGAGACGGAGACTACCCTAAGACAAATGCAAGGAAAGACAAGGTGGAGAGAGAATTGTGTGTGGTGGTAGTAGGAGTAGCAGTAACAAAAGAATAATAAGAGTTGTGCACCACACATAGTGCTTGTAGTACTTTGTACAATATCTGTATTACATTGGTAGTGGAAAAAGATGTGTATGTGAGTGTGTGTATTCGGTGTTGAATGAGAGATGAGAAGAAAGAGATATGAAGCTGTTGGTTGTAGTAGTTGGATGGATCTGGCAGTAAAAGTGTCTAGAATCTTGAGAAGATTGGAGCTAAGCCGAGGAACAAAAGTGATCTGATTCTGGAGGATTTTAATATGCTCTCTTTCCTTCTCTCTTTTACTTTTATAGAGTGTGTGGAGAGGGTCCTTGAGTTAGTTCACTTATTTCCACGTATAGTGTGTGTGTATGAGTGTGCGGTGTGTGATGTGGTGGTTGGATGTTTTTACATAGGAGAGACAGACAGCGAGAAAGATGTAAATGTTGGTTGTTATGTGTGAGGAAACATCTCTGCTCTTTTACTCCTTTACTTTACATTACATAGTGCATTATATGAAATGGGATTGAAACAAGTCTTAGATAGTAGTAGGTATAGAATATAGGAAGAGTGGTTTGTAGGTACGAAGGAGAGTGGGAGAGTACTAGTATGTAGAGGAGGCATGTAAATGCAATATTACTCCAGCTCTCAACTCAACACCCGTTTTACTTACTTTAGCCAATCCTCACTTCATACAATAATGCAATTTCTTTCTTGTGCCACTCGCACTCTAAAAACTTGAGCTTGAGTAAGTTTTAGTTTCCTTGTCTCTCCGTGCCGTTGCTGGGATCATTTCTGCAAACTTAAACACTCTATTAGCTCCATTTGATTCCAGTGCAAATTTTACCCAACGATTCTAAGAATTTTTCATGTGGAAGAAGAAGAGAGCTATCTACGTACAAGGAGTTTTGCTTTAAAATATTATAACTGTCTGTTTGTTTTCATATTTTCAGGGTGTGAAATGCATTCTATGTATGAGGGTTAGATAAGTGAACTTAGGGGGATGTGTATCTGGTAGTATGTATGTGTGTTTTAAGGATACTAAGGATGATGTTATAATATGGCTTTATTTAGTATACATGTAAATATGTGGAAGAATGCAAAATGCAATGCAATAGGAAACCACAGAGGATTTAAATAATAATATACAAAGGAATGAATGTTCACAAGCGATGCAACAGCAGAGAAGGCTCGGTGTCGGCAAAAGGCGTTAAAGAAAGAAGAACCCCAAAATTACATGGCTCTGAAGAACGAGCGTTATCTGCTGTGCTTGTGCATCATTTCACATGGAATTGCCCGGAATTTGTCTCTCTAAAAACATTTACGGTTTCTTATTATTTCGTGTAAAAAACAACACAACACTTTGTTCATCGTCTTTCTCCGATGGTTTTCATGCTCTGTCACTCTGCCACGTGAAACCCAAAAGAGACGAGGTTGACACGACACAACACACTCCCCGTGAAAATGTTGTATTAACCGAGACATCACATAAGACTCACATGGCAGTCTCAACTCAGAGCAGCTCACAATGATGACGACAATAATAGTAGCAATGATAATACATAGAAATGCATGTACATACAATATTAAGCGGTTTCTCTACACATACAAATACGCAATCATAACAATATTCTTCTTAATAATATTACGTAGATCATACAACAGATACAATAAGCGGCATACATAATACATAGATTTTTACACTTCAACCTTCGTCTTCGTCTATTTACAGGCGTATAATATTATTATTATTATATACATTTTATGCATGTTATATCACACCACACACACAATACACAACAAATGTTATTCTTTCTAGATTCACATTTAGATTGTATGAACGAGCAAACTGCGAACCTTTTCGAAGGAAATTTCTAGAAAACCACCTCTTTTTTATTTTACAGCAAAAATCGATACGATATTATTACTTTCTCTTTCAGTATACATTCTATATATATCTTGTATATTTGTAGTACATATACGCTCTAAGCGGAGATGGCTGTTGTTGTTCATGTTCACTAACAAGTTGACAGTAGTTTTCCTTTTACATACATACATAATGTGATATAATATAATATCCTTCTATCCCATCATAGCAATATTACATTATTGTGGCCTATGTATTATAAGTATCCCTATTTATATAGTATATTATAATATAATGACACAAGTAAGTTAGAATTTTCAGATAATATACAAAAGTACAACCTAGTATAAGTTACGTTACGTCTGTACATTGCATCAATACAAAAATTTACTTATAAAAATCAGACGATAAATAAAGAAAACTCTAGTATGCGACTCACGTGAGAATTTCCTACTGTCGACTGAGTGTACGTTATGTTTTATGTTTTACGGTACGGTATAATATATATTATGCATAATGGAGATGACTACCTACTTAATTTTACGTTACTGCACTGTCAGTATTACTATTACAGTTCTACTCTATCTTTATTTTATTCATATAGTTTTCTGATGACATACATGATACACGTACTTATATATTCCTATGAATAAACATAATTCAGTAAAGAAAAACGCTTTTTTCTCCACATCGCTTCCACATTTGTGACTTGACTTAGCTTGGGTTATTGTGTGTTATGTTGGGTTAGCATCGCCTCTCTCGATATTTCGCATCCACATCATTTCATACTTATGTTCTAAAGTTCTAACACAGTTGTATATGCAGCGTGTATTATATTGTGCCAAGGTTCCAATTTTGTTCCTTTTTATTTTTTATATCCCAGGCAATTTCTTTGTTTTCCTGCCTCTCCCAATTCTATCTGTACTTGTTCTTCTTATCCCTTTGAAATATAAATTGCGGATTATTAGCCACATACTGCCTGCAAAAGCGCTCCTGGCATACAAAAGGCTACGGTTTTTTATATTTACTTATATCATACTTATTTATCGTTTATCTTATTTGCCCAATCACATTTCACCAAATCATGTCACTATTTCACCTACCTACGCGTAGTTATACTTAGTTTGTAACACTTTTTGACAGTAAGCAGTTAGAGTTTTTATAGTACTTGATATGCATCTTATATATAATGTACTTCATCTTATAGGTAAGTAGATTGCAGGAGTATATAGTAGAATGGCAATACAAATGTATACCACACAATACAAGATATAGTAATAATATTATTATGTCGTATAGCTAGAAGGGGTTAATATATTTCTATGTAACGGTAGATTCAATAATATTTTATTTTTAAATTATATTCATATAATAAAGACAAATAACAAAACAACAATAAGTACAGAGAGAGCTTGTAGAGAACTAGCTCATTGAAATGAAGAATAATATTAGTGTGTGTGAGTATCTACTGTATTTCAAGAAAGTCTATTAGGTAATACAAAATTTCAATTGAGTAACTCGTTATACTTGGTAATATTTTGTCTGAACATCTTGAAGAGCAAATATTTCAGGTTGTTAATAATAATGCTGACAGTGCTAACCAATATGTTTGTAATTTTTGTTTCAATTTAAACATTCTTAGTGTATATGTTATAACATTATAGCAAATTATGAATTTACTCATTGTATATTAGTATATCGAATTGTACTATTAATTTTCACTCATAATATAGCAGTGTTTTACATTTTTCACAAACACAGTGGTTTCAATTTCGTTATAATTTCCTGAGATAATGTTGGTTTGAAGAATATCGACGAGAAAATGCAATTGTTGAATCTTAAAGCAATAAAACTGGACGAGGGATTTGGTTTTAGGTGTTGGGAATTGAATGTGCGAGTGAATGTCGCTGTGGTAGACTAGTAGTTGTTGGTTCATGAAAAATTAAGTCGAATGTGAGCACAAGGAAAGGAAATGATCCATGAACTCTATGGGGACAAAGTAAATACCGTCAACAAGCCAACTGGTATGAAATCAAATCAAATCCAGCCCGATGATTGTAATAGTGTCGCCGTGCTTTTGGAAGCAGGAGTGAAAGTGGTGGTAGAAGGTGGAGAATCTGCTTCGGGTATTTGTGTTGGGCTGGGTTGTGTTGGAAATGGGAAAACGTATCTTTGATCAGGTTCGTCAGTTTCAGTCATCTGGATTACCATTTCCATGTCCATGGCACTTTTGTTCTTGGTGGTTGCTGTGGTCATTGGTTTGCAAGTGTTTGTATTCCATCTCGTCCCAAAATGACCATAGCTCACATTACTATTGATGAGTGGATGAGGAAACTGCCGAGACGGCGACACATTTGAGTTCCCAACACACAATTGTCATGCGTTCGACTCCTTCAGAGTTTTGGCTAGTTTGATTGCTGACGCGTCATGTTGCCATTCCGGAAATTCATTGTCCAATTGACTCTGTGACACTGTCGGCCGTGGAAATCTAGTTAACTTTTGGAATCCATTCAGCTCCGGATAAGCTGGGCGTGAGTATGAAGAATCTTCTGAAAATCAAATATACTCATTATACATTGCCCACTATAACCATCAGTCTAAATAAGTATTTTTCGAAGAACAACTTTTATTTTTGTTTAGAAATATTTTAACATGAAAAAATTAAAAAAGGAACATCCGTAAACGTGAAAAATCTTTAGCATAAAGGTTTCATGAAGATAGCCCTGAATATTCAGATAGCATAAGATTGGACAAAAGAGACAGCAAGTGAAAGCATTTTTAGATCAACCCGCAAGGCCTCTAGCGGAAGAGAAAGCTAACATTCCCGTAAGAACTTTCCCTGCACGTACAGCTTTCTCTAACAAATACTAGAGATCTATTGTACATTTGGAGCTCTACACGACAGTTGATACGTTTGCCTGTGTTATTTTTTTTAACAAATCGTGTAATTATTTATTTACAATTTTTAGCAAAAATATCTATGCAACAAATTGTATACGTACAATGAACAAAACTGAGCCCCTGTAGTAAATAATATATACTGCAAACTGCAACTTGTAAATAGTACCTACTGGTAAATATAAATGGTGTAATTGATAATGAGACACACAGTAACTGAACTAAACTACATTCACAATTAATTTAAAGCAAGCCTTAAAAAGACGAGCACTCGTTTTAAAACTCAAACAACACGATCCACTTAAATAGCATCGTAAATTACTGGCTGCTAAGTCAGCTAAATGGGTATTCATTCTCGCCTCTCCATCGTAAAGAATGAAATAA
Source organism: Pogonognathellus longicornis (assembly GCA_034694085.1). Classification (NCBI taxonomy): domain Eukaryota; kingdom Metazoa; phylum Arthropoda; class Collembola; order Entomobryomorpha; family Tomoceridae; genus Pogonognathellus; species Pogonognathellus longicornis. Next base: position 27,561 of record JAQFYB010000718.1, read on the forward strand.
AAGTTCAAGAGCAAAGTAGACAATAAATAATTGCCTTTTTTAATTTATAGGCTAGTAAAAGAAGGCAGTGCGTGCTTGTACGAAGCATATATAGGTACACGAACATGAAGAAACATCTCTTTGTCAAAGAAGCGAAGAAGACACCTTGCACAACCCCACTAACTACACAAAACACAATACAGATAAGTGAACCCACCCTCTACAACTAAAAAGGAAGCACTCACAGAAGTAAAGAGAAATAATAAGTTACATTGTATTGTACTACATCGCATAGAACACAAAACACAATACAGATAATTAAATTAAGACACTCCATAAAAATATGTGTACACAAGATATAGTTATGAGAAGATAGCATTGTTATAAAGGGAGCGTGTGGAGTTTAGTAAACAGCAAAGTAGTTAGTGGAGTGTTGGAAAAGTTGTTTTGGTTTTGAAGTTGTAAGATAATATGTTAAGTTTTCCAGGACGACATAGAGACATACCAGTTCTTCCAGGTAATAACGGAGCAAGATGCCGCCTTTCTAGAGATTTACATGCGTTGTCAAACTTCTTTTTGTTGGCTTTATTGTACAAGCGCTTATTAGCTGATTTCCCACTGTTGAAACTATCACTACTATATGCAGGGGAGGTAGAGCGAGAATTTTTCATGGGTCTACCATTAACACTTCGCTCTTGGACACCGCCACCACCACCAATCGTAATTCCACCACTATGTCCATTAAAATAGTTATTTCCCGAGTTAGGAATCACATCGTCAGCCTCCGCGTACAAATTACACGAAGTCGAGTCCGAAGCCAAGCTCGGTAGGGAAGACTGGATTTCTCTATCAATGAGAGGGCACATTGGGCCTTGCTGAGGAAGGAAATTGCTATCTTCTGGGTCACCACTTTGGTAAACTGCTTCCGAGAAGCCATTAGTTGCTGACGCGGACTTATTAGGACTAAAGATTTCACCGATATGGTACAGATTCTCATTAACGTGATGATTATGATTACTATATGGATGCAGCATGGATAATGATTGGTCCATGGGCATCATGTGAGATCGATTGGGGCCAGGACTTTGGTAGCATCCGAGTCTCGATGTCATGGGTATCTGCAACAGTCCAAAATACATTTTCACAACAATATTCAGACACATATAAACTTGTTACGTATTCATAACTTCAAAAATATTTCAAACTGTTATTAAATTCTTTAAATTCCGTAAAGACTTACCATTTTCATTGGAGCGGAAGGAGACGGAGATGGAGACGCATGAGTTGACTTAAATTTGTTGAAATTATTAGAAGCCATGGAAAGTTTGGAGCGACCTGCGTCATTCATGTCAAAACAAAAATCTCATTTCAATTCTTTCACGATTTCCACTCAATACATAAATAAGGAAAGTACAATGGTATATAAGAAATAAGGAATTCAACGCAGCAATAAAATCCGGTAAACACAATGAATGTAAAAAACTTTCTTTAAGTAAGAGTCAATAATAAAATCTTTATAGCATCTCTAACATGTACCTATGTAGTACTCAACTCAGCAAAGAAAAGTCTTACCCGAACTAAACTGATCCGAGTCTCTGCAGTCATTCAGCATGTTTTTGCCCATTGGACCCGCATTTGTCGGCAATGGATCCTGTCGATCATCATAAAACCATGTCAGTCAATAAAATGAATTCTTTCTTCGTACTTACTTATTGCTAACATTGAAAATTACATCACATTCACTCCATACACATAACATAAATACTTTCATCCACGTCTATCTCCTTCAAAACAGCCAGTCCTCAACTGTCTTTACGTTTCAGAGACTGTCTTAGTCTCACAGTAGGACGCTGACGAGTTCATGACTCATTCCATACCCAAAAAGGCGTCCGTGAAAACTGAAAACTAGCTGACACAGCTTCGACAGTCTTTTAAAGCTCATAAAAGAGAAAAAGGATTTTAGTGGAAGTACATAAGTCTAAGAGCGTACATAATTGGGTCTCCGTTGAATTAAAGTTGTTGTGGCATACGGGGTGAGATCAGGCTGGTTGTGTTGGAGCTGCTGTTGATGATGCATTAAACCCTTATTGCTGTTATTATAGAAAGTCGTCAAATTCTGAGGATCCACTTCAGCGTAGTCCGTGGCTTCAGATAAATCCCCATTGCCTAAATGATTTGTGAGAAGTTTGGCTTCAGATCGATTAGAATCCTTATCACTCGTGTCAGTAGGTCTCCAGCGTTGATCTATCCAAAGACTTTGCTTCCCGCTGACAAATTGTGAATCTGAATGCGGGGCCACTACAACGCCTAGAGCATAGACACAATAGAACACACAATCCATTAAAATCTATTTATACTTCATCCAGTCAGTCTCCATTTATTATGCTACACAACATAACATACCTCTACAACCAAATAGCCCATACAGTACAGCATACAGCTACATACATACACATACACATACTTAATACTTACTACAATGATAATACTTCTACATAACTGCATTGTATAAAATATTAGGAATAGTAGTCTCAAAGAAAGATTAACATGTTGCATTGTCCTTAGTGGGATTTACTATCATTGTATTACACTACACCACACTCTATAGCTATACAATACAATTACAATACACCTTTTATACACAAATCTATTTGCGGTGTATCTGTATACATAGTACACATCTGAATCTAAAATAATAACCTAGCATAGCATAACCTACAGATGAATAATGCCTGAGAGGACATTTGCTATTGTATAAGTTGATTCCATATAAATCTACATGGCCAAAAGCATTTCTCTCTCTACCATAATGCTTGTTACATTCTAAAGTCTCAATTATTAATTAGTTCCCCGATTTCCTTCCTATTCAATCTGTTCATTGGACTCTAGCCATGTCGTAGTAGCAACGAAATGCAGTAGCAGACATGGCGGAACAAAGTGATTTAAACGCATTACACTGTGAGAAGGTAAAGTGAATTATGTCATTTACTTTGATGCTCGCCCTACCACATTACTTCTCTCTCTCTCTCACTACAAGTAATTCGCCTTATTTGATATTAAGAGTGAATCTACAGGGAATATTATATTAGTTGACAACAATTCAATTGTAACCCATACCCAGGGTAGCTCAAATAAAAATATCCCCAAAAGACCCACATTTACTTAAACCTATACTACAATGGGCTACCATATACATTCATTTAAACAGCATCCTATCTCCCTATTGCATCAAACTGTATTCTCACTTTTCACAAAATATAATAACTATAAGGTTCAAGTTAATAATAGGCAGTAGGTGTCCCGTGCATAACTAATTCCCTTAGAAAATCTCGTTCTGAATATTATTACAATAACTCAAAACAATAATATGAAGCAATTCTGCTATAAGATAGAAATATCGATTTGGTGTAGGTACAAGGTGTAATTGTTGGACTGAAGATGATTTGATAGTTTTGAGTGATTCTGCTACTAGAGTCTACCCTGTACTGCAGGAGGACCGGAGACAATGGTATAAGTATGAGAGACAGGGCGAATCGTAAAGGGAGACGGTTGAGTGGAGCTCACTTGAAATATGGTCTTTCTTCCCGTGGGACTTTCGCCTGGTGTAGAGGATAATGATGAGAAGTAGGAGGAAGATGAAGAGAAGACACCCCATGAGGATGATGAACCAGACTTCCTTGAGGAACTGTGATGAGGTTGCTCCATCTTCGGCAGTGACTCCATTCTGCTCCGTCGTCGGATCCAGAAATAAAGGGTCCATTGTAACATTCATTGCTCGAGTGAATGGACCTAAGCCGACGGAAGTGAAGGCACACACCCGAACAAAATACGTTCGTCCCAGAGTCAAGTTATTCAGGACAATAGATGATATATTCGAACCAAAGTCCATCTCAGCGTGATACCCGGAGTCGTTTGCTATCACTTCCACCTGTAAAAGTCATCATCAAACAGAGAGAGCACACATTAAAGTCCGATGATTCACACTCTCAGATAACTTTAACTCCACTACACATACTCCACCTCCACCACACACAATAAGTGTGCAGCCAAATACAAGCACCACACTTAGAGCTAGAAATACACAATGAGAGTTCTCGCATTCAATTCAGAACTCTACAAACTAAACCACTACTACTTTACTACACTACTACACTAAAAACTTAAACCTGCACAAAAGCTACGTAAATTTCTTTTAAGGGCCAAACTTCCATGTATATACATTTCCACACTCGTCATCAAGTCTCCCGCTAACTAGACTTCCCATAAAAACCGACATGACACAATACGACCCACGATTCTTCTGCCAGGCAGTCGTGGTCAAAATGCTATATATGTCTCTCACATAAAATAAAATAAAATCAGTCATGAAGGCCAACAAACTAACCTCTATGACCATAGTACACTACATAAGGGATTACTATTACTAAGTAGGTAAGTACGTAACTATATAATGCACAAGAATAGCTTGGCCATCTTCTTTCGTTGCTCTTATAGTAGGTACACACCTAAATACTTTATTCCTACATGGTCAGTTTTCTTGCTGGCACTGTCAATGCAATGTGAATGTGAGCTTTGGTTGATGTGTCAGATGTGCTACTCGTGAAAACACTCGCATCGTATAAATATCGTAGCGTATTTTACACGAAAAACTCTTTACCTAAGTTTCTTCAACGTTTTCTTGTCTCAAGCTAAATTTTTCATTGGATTTCATTGGATTTCATCGATTTTTTGCTTTTTCTTTTCCTCACTCCCTCTCTCTCTCTAACAAACTGTCTCTTTTCAATCTGAGAAGCAGAGAAACAGGCTGACTGACTTGTCTTGAAACTGGGAAAGACTCCCTCTCCTCTTCATTTCGTATTCCATTCTGGCAGAGCACATCACATCCCATCACATCGCTTATTTTGGCTTGACTTCTTACTTTCGATATCAATACTATGACAGCCTCAGTACAGCACCAACTCCTACGTGCACTTCTTTTTATACACTCAATAGAGTCTTAAGTCAAGAAGTCGTTCTTAGTATGCAGCATGGCTGTTGCGTGTTGTAGTTATTACTCCTACCCTAAACTCAGCCACAGCCTCAGCAACTCAATTTATGGTAAAGTAAGACTACAAATGGTTAAAACTGCCTAGGACGTATCTATGGCTTAGGGTTTCAAACCCTTTATCGAAATATTTATTTTTATTCCATGCTAATCTTTAGTGGTCATTTTAAATGCATGTTAACTTGACAAAACCCTTCCTGAATTAATTCGTGGATACGTCCTTGAAAGCTGGCTATGCAGCGGCTGTCGCTGTATACGATGCTGCTTTAGTTTAGGACAGACAGCCAATTTGTTGAGACTTGTTCTTGTTGAGGAAATTCTATTTCATCATCTCTCTCTCTCAATGACAATGAGTGAAAGGGAATGAAGTAAAGTAAGTACGTAAAGTAAGTGTGCTTGCCAATCCAGATGCACTGTGCCAAGCCAGAGACAGAAAGAGAACACAAGAGAGGAAGGACGAAGAACTCTTCGTGGATTCTTCTCTCCAGTCTCCTTCTCTGTCTAACCTCTAAGAGACTTCACTTCAGTCTACGAACAGTTCAGTTTCACTTCAATCTGACTTTCCTGTCAACTCATATTTTTACTCACATTAGCTTCACACTCACCGACACACCAAAAAGCCTAGCCTTTTTTACGCTCTTTAGTTAGAGGCAAGCAAACGCTAAAAAACCCAACAAATCTACAACAAAAGATCCCCTTCTTCAATCTTCATTTCATACATACCCAAAATCAAAATTAAATTGCGGTGTATTGAATACCAAGTACTACATGGTGCTTGTACCACTGGGATTATAGAATCCACGTTCATAACATTAAAATGAAGTGGGGGAGATTTAACAGCTATTTATTACTGCACTATACTAATATAGTATTAACTCCAATTGACAATAAAACTGAGAATAATTTTATAGTAGTAGAAATAACTATAGGTATCATAATATAAATATTGGTACTGACATACACGAGGCAAAACTTCTGGACGGGGAATGTTGTTTGTTAAGGGAGCCTAAAGAGACACTTGAGACAGAAGTTGGAGTATTGTAGTTGTAAATAAGGACATTGTAAAATAAAAACAATTTGATTTCATGGCCAGTGAGGAAGTACAAAGGGAAAAGTGAAGGGAAAGTAAGTAAGTGGGAAGGTGCTAGGAGATCAAGACTAATTAGAATTGTGTGCTAAGAGGTAGAGACTGAAAACAACTTACTTTGTATCCCTTGAGGACTCCATTGTGATGTTGTGCAATAGGCGGTGACCACCGAATGCTGGCTGCACTCGAGTTTACCATCTTGGCGAAGAGATTTTGCGGCGGGGCAGATGGTTCTGTGAAATGCATAATTACATTAAATTACATGAATCCACTTGTGAATCCTCATCTACTGCTTCCTACTCAACTCCACTCACAACTCAGACTTCCTCTTCCCCTCCTCACCCGCTACACACAACACATTCACAAAATAACCAAAGTAACGAACGAAACGAAAGTAATGGACTGGAAGTTCTCTCCACTTCTTCTCCATCGTCCTCTTCGAATTAATAGCACGAGTCCCAGAAAGTGTCTCTAGAGACAACTTCTGGCTTCTCAATTCTCATTCAACACACACAGAAACACGCAGACCAGCCAGACAGAGACCCGAATTGCACAGCCTAGCTTTGCATGACCAAAGCAAAATAGTTTCTGGTTTGGGAAGTGAGAGGGGTGAAAAGAGACAGCACAGCACTAATGAGACTCTTCAGATCTCACAGAGCTCTACATCAACAAGACACATATAAGAAAACTCGATTGGAAGCCACTATCTCTTCCTCACCCACCTACATACTCAAAATACAAATATCCTGACAAGATACAACTATACACTATAATAACCCTCCTACATACATATGCCTGTATATTACGCAATGGGATATTGTATTGTAATACTAAGTAATGTTATACTTATTTGATGTTATACACAAAGGTTGTTAGTAAAGGTTGTAAACATACGTTGGCAATAAACGAAGAATGCTCATAATGTTATTATGCTTCCATCTGTATTGTATGTATACTTATACTATCTTTAGTCGTGCTTTAGTTAAATGTATCATAGAAGTTACTGTTGTATATCTTTGTGTAGTATATTACTGATATATGGCACGTGTAGTGTACCAGTTCGCACAAAACAAACAATATGTAACTAGTACTTGTTAGTTCCATATGGCTATAGATACTAAAACAAATAAAGTGAAATGTGAGATGTATTGTATGCTATAGACCTGACATTATTATCTCAGCTCAACCAGTCAAAAACTGTCGCCGTCGTAAAATGAAGTTTTACATACAGAGTGAGGTTTATGTGATGAGGGGAAAGTTCTTTAGTAGAAAGTTGCTCCACATTTCCATATTAAGCTTTCTTGTGTTGTAGTACACAGAGTTATTAATTATATCTGTATGCCTATGCTGTGTATATGTTTAGAGAGGGATAGACAAATTACCCGTGCCACCATATGGCAATTCTCATTTTAATAATTAAACGTTAATTAATGAAGATAATGAATACACAGGAAGACTTCCCTGGTGCACTGACTCAAAAGAATTTCAAAGCCTTTGCAAACAAACCACTCGTATCATGTATGTTGTTCCATTCAATTTAAAAATTCAGTGAAGCTTTTACCTTTCAGAGTCTAATTAAAAAGTGAAATATACGAGTTGCATAATGCATTATTAATGAAGGTCCCACCTATACTTGTATTTAAGTATACAACTGTACTATAAAGGTAGGAACTATGGAGCTACTTATATGGCCCTAAAATCTATTAAACGAAGTCTTATTTACTTTTAATACTAAATATCTTGGCTTATTAGCTTTAAACTGTTTAAACGAAATGCGTATACAAAGTATACATACTATTAATTCCACATTGATTATTCATGGCATGGCAATACGATCTACTTATCATATAATACTGTCAAATAAAAAAATTCTTAAAATAAAAAGGAATGACGTGCCAAGACGGTTTGTTAAAAGATGTAATGTTTGGAACTTACTGTCTTCTGAAGTTATGACTGTTTTGGAGTTGGATGGTTGGCCCTCGACACTTTTGTAGAAGGGAGACACAAACACTTCACATTGCATAAACTTTTTGACGTTCGGAATGATATGTGAGAAGATGTCCAGGTCACTTTTCTGGGATACAACTGTCAGGATATTGTAGTTTTTGCTGGGTTGGCCCTCTGCGATCTCACGATAACGGATATAATACCCGTCAATGAACTTTATCGCCGATTTTGAAACCTGAAAGCAATAAAGTTACAACTTTTAGGAAAAGGAACCATGAAAATATGTATTCACTCTCTAGGTTTACCAAGTGTCCGTCCATATGAACTATAATTCACAAAAACTCACACACACAAACATATATACACACTATACATGCATACAGCTTTATCATTGAAGATTGGTATCTCCCACATAACACATCATACATAATAGGGGATTGTAACAATCCTTCATTAGAAACGCTCTTCGCTTTTCTGTACAAATTCCTCGTTTAACAATAGGAAGTTTAATGCATATTACAAAATAATGCACTACGCAGATGATTCACTACTTGTGACATAATACAACATCGTTGGGAGAGTACAATATAATGGCAGATGACATTATCTCCACAAATCACATTTCCTACCTTTCATTTCAGAACACAATGAATGGTAACAATAATACAACACACTGTACTGTGCTATCACCTACACACAACGACACAACTACTTACAAATGACAATTCGTACCGTTTGTTGACCAAGGTACGGACAGAAAAGACAACAAATAAATCTTTAAGCTAGGATTACCACTGATTACGGTATTCTTCTTTATTTAAGGGGATACACCTTTCTATTGTTGGAAGAATTACGGATTTGTTTGGGTTTACAGATAGACATGTTATTGTGTTCACTTGTATCATAGCTACTTAAGAAACGCATAATACTTCAAGAAAGGTCAGAGAGACCACTATTGTGTGTAAAGATGCTACCAGGCTTAAGAAATAAATTCCTTACACATGAACACACAAAGTGAAATGTATACCTATCCTATTATGTATTGTAGAAATATTTAGGAAGATTATATTATAATACATCATGTATCTACTAAGTATCAGTGAGAGCTTTTAAAACACATTGAAACATTTTTGTGTGAAGTAAATAAAAGCGTTGGGAATCACTTCTAATTCTAAGACAGTTACACGGCGAAACCCCCTTGTTAATGATAATTGACAGAGAAGTTAATTCCGCCTCGCTCCAATTGTTTTATTGTATAGAAACACTATCAAAGGACTTAATACTGTAAGTAGTAGGTACTTCTGTCCTTTTATTCAATATATACCTACTACCTACCTATCTATTTAAGTATTTGTACAATTGTACAATAATAGTAGTAACTGAATGTCCTATAGATACATTCTGGTTTGTCTAAGAAAGGAAATCTATGTAAGTGACAAGGAAATACAATAATGGAATGACTACTTAGATGAACTAGTAGTGCAAAAGGTAAATAATTAATAACATATTATTGCCGGTGAGCCGAGACCCAAAGGAAAGTTAGTTTTGTGTGTGAGAGAGAGAGAGCAATTGAAAGATTGAAGGACCGGTTGCAGGAGTTGGAAATATCTTACAGTTTCTGAGGAGGAAAAGTTTGTTCAGCTCTAACTTGATTCTTGTGTCTGTGTCTGTCTCTTCTGTGTAGGATGTTATCAACAGTAGTGGTGTGGTAAGAAACATTTGACAGATAAAGATTCCACTCCACTATAGTAGTATTCCCAGAATAGTAGGTATAATACTTAAGGAGGCAATCGAGAAAACTTGAGTTGCTTGCACAAGACACGACGAGTTCAAGTATCATATAATTACGGACACAGAAGAAAGACAAGAGGAGAGGATGGTGTAATTAATCAAAATAAAATAGACACAGAGCGGATGGAGTTGATGAAGCATGCCATGATGCCACGTAGATGTAGTGCACAACTATGTCGTTATGTTTTCCTGGGGATGCATTCGGTAATAAGAGGGAACATGCTTTTCTAGCAGCGTCTTTAGTCCATATAGAGTATACAGCTATATATAAGTACTTTGACTTCGATGTGTACACCAAACCATGCATTCTCCTATTTGTCCTACCTATGCGTATCATGCACCACGTGTAGTATACCATAAATGTATCTATACGAGCCACTAGTAAATAGACCAGTTTAATCTTCATCATATCCAACACTACAAGTTTGGATGGAGTGGAAGAAGGAAGAAAAATACAGAGAGCTACGGAGTAGCAACAAGAAGATTGAGATATCTCATCTCCAACATCAACTACTTAATACCTTTTGGAGTAGGAAAGTAAGTACTGCCATTCCATACTACACTATTCTCCTCGTCTCTTGCGTAATAATACTTCGTTACTTTAATATAAGCTGATAAACCTGCACTGCACATCTACGACTATCCTGACTGCCTGCAAAGACATCGTGTAACTTAATTTATATATAAAGAGTCAAGTAAACTACGCTAGCTTAGAATTAATAGTAGAAATAACGACCTGCACATATTCACTCCAAGTATAAGCGTGTATTTTGTAGGTATATACTTTTGTTATGTTATAAAGGATTTTGTGTAGATGAAAAGTTGTATCAGAGATTGGGATTAAGTTTCCTACACTAAAATTGTACTAAAAGCTATAAAGATACATACAAGCATAGATACAATATGTGTGTTATGGACACTATACAAATATGTATATAGAACATTCCTGCGAAATAAGATGAAACAAGAGGATTAACCTTCCAGGAAATCCTAATGGAAGTTGATGAAGCCGGCTCAGCTTTAATTAACTCGATATCACTGGTAGATAATTGATTCCGTGCTTCCTCTTCATCAACCTCTTCGAAGTCATGAGTTCTCCTGGAGGCTGGGCGAGACTTGATCGGATCTGACACAGGAGAGGGAGCCGAGAGTCCTTCCGGATTTTCCGCACGAACCAGAAAGACGTAACCAGTGTCGGGTTTGAGTCCATCAACCGTGTGAATGATTACTTCTCCCACTCGAGCACCGCCGTAAATCCGATGACCCATGTTCACCCATCCTGTCTGCAGGTCTGGACTGAATGATTCAATTGTGAATCCCAGCAGAGGTTGGTTGCGGGTTGGAACTTGCTGCTTGGCCGCGGCCCATGTCCAGGAGAGCGTGATAGATGTGGATTGAGTCTCGTTCACCAGAATCGGCTTCGTCGGAGATGGTGGCAACAATGACGGGTTTGTCTTATGGAAGGCAATGTTTGGGTTCGTTGGTGACTCGACCCACAACGAGCCTGTGGCCGATGTTTCACCAGATACGGATGAGGCCACACAAGTATACTGTCCAGAATCCGAGGCTCGTAAATCTGTCCAAACATAAATATTTCCTTTCTGTGAATACTCCAGGCAATGCACATCTTATAAATACATAATCCAACATACAAAATAACCAGTCACTACCATCGCATTATGTTCTCCATACAGAAAGAGATGCATCTGTATTGTCCATTGTCCACAAAATGGAACAGATTTCCCTTGCACTACTAGTAGTACTGTACCAAAAGTAGCAGCTTTATTTTATAGTACCTTATACACTTCACTTTCCTCGAAGACGGTTATTAGTTGCATTTACTAAATACATGAAACCTTATTAGTTTAGTTGCATCCACAGAGACGGAGAGATGCCAGAAAACAGAAAAGGAACGAAGACAGAGTCAATGCAGAACACAAATTTTCCACAGTTAACAAAAGTCACGACAGCAGCTACAAGATACAACTACAACAAAATTGGAGTACATACTACACAGTACGAGCTAACAAATTAGGGCATCTCAAGTCTCAGATGAAATCATATAAACCTTCAAGCTTTATATCCAAATGCACCAAGCGAAAGGAGGGTTGAAATTGTTTTAGAACTCGCATTCCCAAAAATCAATAAAATGTTTACAATGCAATTCTACTGCACAGTTACCTACAGTACACAGACTACACAACGAATGAGAAACATCTTTACTATGCAATCTACCAGTTTACTACACTACCTACTGCATTTATTGCATCTGTGCATTGTGTGTGTACTTACACTTTTATATTACCACCATCCATACTATTACTCAACCAGGATGCAGCAGCATCACCACTATCTCAAGAATCCAAGTATTGTCTACCCAATAATAAAACCCAGAAAAAAGTAAAAAGAAGTGCACAGCAAACAGTAGCAAGTTTTTACACCAGTCTGATGGATCTGCTGGTCTGGTGGCTGCGGAATGTCAGCATCATTGAGATCATAGATAAACAACTTCATCTCTTTCTTCAGTAATTGCACTTAAATTCACTGTGCAGTCCAAAACTACATACTATGTTTATAGATAGGTATAGGTACAAGTACTACACACAAACAATCTACAACTTATTGGACATATGTAACTTTTCAACTGCACAATGCACAATTTTCTGTGTGAGTTGAGTTTAGGAGGCGTATGTACAGATGAAGTTGTGAGTTTGAATCAAGTCCCAAGCCAATTGCTCTCCAATTCGAGTAGCCAAGCAAGACAAAACTGGCTGAGGAGCAATAAATCACGCAATGAACTCAACTCAATCATACTTCAAATGACCATAAATAACTCAACTCATCCACACGGCTGTCCCATACTCTCACTCTATGAGATTCCTGTAGTATGAGTACATTATATATTCACAAGCATAAGCACTCTCGGCCTCCAGCTACCGGAATAATACACACATTTGAATAAATTGTACAACACAATCCAAAACCCCATCCACCATACCACAACACAACCCTCATCATTCCACATGCATGTTTCAGAGATTTATACATGAATAAATATAACTGCAGCATATCCAACTCATTAGAATACATATACATAGCGTAATACGTTAAACCCTACATAAGTCATCTAGGAATGCATTGCGTAGTGCATTTATTATACCCTTGCATTGCACAGTGTGAGAGAGAGAGAGAACAAAAGTAAAATAAAACAAAGCTTTATCAAACAAGCTGAGAATGGAACCAGTCCTCATTTCCGTCTTCCGCCGAAATTTGCTCAACAAGCTCTTATGTCCTTTTTACAAGCTTCACAAATGAAAACGACCAAATGCATCTATATACACCATACACACTATCATTTCCCCATCATCATCTAATTAGCTACAACTACGAATATAGGCAACACACTATACTGCATCATATACCTATAACAAACTTTTATACTTCAATCACGTTTATTTCAGCCTTGACAATGCGTGGTTGGTGTTTGGTGTGCAATGTGCATCGAAGAACACGTCTGGTTTGACCCAGCCTGGAGACAGAGACACTTGATGACAGAACCAGTTATCGAAAAAGTTAGCAGAGCAGAGTGTTATTGTGTAGTGAATGCAGTGTAAGTAGTCTAAGTATAAAAATATATAGACCTTAAGTTGAGTTTTGTTCTGTTGTTCTTCTTTTTCCGAATTGAAAGCCAAAGCCAGTCATCCAAACATCCACACATATCCTTTTCTTATCGCTTACCAACTACAAACACAACTAGTAGACTACTACACGTATACACAGGAAGATCACACTTACTCTCTCGCTTACAATCAGCCCAAATCAAACTCAACCCCAAGAGCGGTCATAAAAATGCATTTCCTCAATTTCATTCCATCAAGCTAAGCTGAAGCAGCACACCAATCTACTTTTGCTCCCCACACATCAACTCAACTACTTTCGCCATCATCCCTCGCCAACACAACACAACACACCACCAAAAACCATCTCATTTTCAGCCTTAAGTGATAACATATCCCATGAACACACGCACACACCGCACACTCACACTATATTATACGCAACCAAGAAAAACGACACTATAATACAAATACATCTACTTACACTAGTCCTAGGTCTAAACCGAACGAAGGCAGTTAAAGTAACGAAGGGCAAAAGAAAAACTGCGTAAGATAAGCAAAATGTACAAATACACCAAGTGTATATTCCTCCATTACACAGAGTGAATAAGAGTAAAGCTCGTCGCAAAGCTCAAGGAGGGCAAGTAAGAAGAAAACCAAGAGAATTTCCGAATCCCAATCATCCATTCAGCAAACCTTATACCACATCACACACACTACTGCTACAACTACTATACTACACACAAAAAGTATATACATACATACGTAGAATATGTAACAGCTACTAAAGCCTTTTTATATTTAACAGTATGTACTTTAGAAGCTACTAGAGGAGTTTTTAAGGGAAGAAATCTCATCTCAATCGCAAATGCTATGCGATGCCACGCCACACCACACGACCATAGCGAAGCACATGATGCAAAGAAAGCCAGCGAGAAATAGCAATAGGAAAGCAATATACAAAGACTACTATCTATCAGTGTGTATTGTATTTGTACGGCAACGACCACAAGACGCCAAATCCCCACTTATTGCTCTGCGACTTTTCGATCTATCTTCCTTGACTATCAACTACTATTACACTACACACATACATAAACTTAGTCTCCTATCTAGACATACAAAGTACTGAACCACCTACATGAGGATATATATTATGTGCACATCTCACACACACACGGAGACACACACACACAAAGAAAATACAAATAGAACTAAAGCAGAAAAGCTCAAGGAAGCCGAATGGAATGGATGGATAAAAAAGAGTCGGCATTCACCATATCAGCAATATCTGTAGACACAAGAGAAAAATCTCCTTTCAGAAAAAAGGAGGACAGGACAGTAGTACTCAAATCAAAGTTACTTTACTGCTCTACTACCACTATGCCACTTCCACTACTTCTATTCTAAAAGAGCAGTGTTCATGTTCCAGCTAGCTCTGTCCGTTTCCCAACTCAACTCAAGTCGCTGAAGCTTTCAACGATCATGACATTGCTTGCTGGCTGTGTTATGTTATGTAATGCAATGCAATAGAAATAAATGTTAAGTTTTTCCATCATACGCAAAACTGTAGAATAAATATCTCATCGTGAAGACAGAATGGACAAAAAACTGGAGCCAAGACGCTCACTCACTGTGGCAAAGAAACTAAAGTCAACACAAGACTTCACCGCATTCATTGTAATACTATGTGTAGTGTGTGTGTAGTCGACTTCTTGTATAGAAGTATATGCACATAGGGTATGGTATGGGAATGAATATTAGTGACGATCTCTCGTTACAGAGATACTTCTTTGCATTTCTTTGTGCAGTAAGTATCTAAACCGTATACATACCACTATCTTTAACATCGCCACCACGACTCACTAAAGAACATCAAATAACTACTCGCGTTCTTCCTATATGCAAAAGCTGAAGTAAAGTGTAAAAGTACGGCAGTTGGGTTGCAATACTAAAGTACTCGTGCATGATAATATGTTATAATATTATGGCCATTATTCTATTGAAATCTTGGAAATAGTATTACAAAGCAAAAAAGCGACATTCATGTAACTCTGTCTCCGTTTCAGCTTTTCTTAGCTATTTATTTGCTTTAATGTTCAATTCAGTTTTTTCGCCCATGTCGTGTCGACACAGACAGCAGCTGAGAAAGTGAGAGACTCGTAAGAAAATCTTTGGAGATATTTGTGTTATTGAGAATTTCATGAAAAGAATTGCATTCTATTTATAATACAGTACTAGTAGAGTATAGTATTATACATATGAGACTATGAGAGATAGTTTATGAAATTCTTGCTGAAGATTTGAGGATTTGACACGTCAAGAGAAGAGTTTGACATTTTTCATTCGTAGAAGTTTGACTTACCATTGATCTGAAGTGTTCCATTAGCCGAAATGGCAATCCTTTGAATAATACTTTCGTGGGGCAACTCATTGCCATTCTTAAGCCATTTGAAGGTCGGTGTCGGCGTTCCAACCACTTCACACGGAAGAGATGCCATGCTTTTCAAAGGCAGGGTTTGATTCGTAGGTCCGACGTTGATGATCGGAGGTGGGACCTGATCTTGAGATGTGACTTCAAGTCGGGCAACACCATCTCGAGATCCCGCGGCACTCACGGCAGAACAAACATAAATACCCGAATCTTCTTTTTTGACTCCTTGAATACGAAGTGTTCCCTCAGGAGTTACATGTAAACGACCATGAGAGGACGACGGGAAGAGGAGCTCTTGACTCCCTTCCTTTCGCCACCACGTCGTTGGCACCGGGTTCCCACTGGCACTACAGTCGAATTTCGCCACTCCATTCAAACCAATCCTCACGTCTCGTGGTCGAACAATAAATTTCGGCCGAGCTGAAAACAGTCAAAAGTCAAGGGTCAAATTACCATTTTTATTTTCATTCTTTCTCCATTTCACAAACAGTTATACTTTCCTCCTCTAATAAATTGTCTCACTTGCAATATCACAACCAGTATAAGCCTACCAGTAAATGTTTAACACTTGATAAATAGCAAGTGTAGCATAAAATAGAAAATTTTCAATGTGTTTATGTATGAAACGCATGACATTAGCTTTTTAGTAGCTTTGTGTTGTGTGAGAGTGTTCTATGCACCCCATCAAATCAAATAAAGTTACATGAAAAATACATGAATAAATGGAAATGTTTCTCTCTACGTGTGACAATTTCTTTAGCCGTCCCAAGTTACAAACTTGCTATCAAAAGAATAAATAATGCACACATACCTATGCACATATATAAAGATACAACATATAGCAACAACCCCGTCTGCTTATTACACTCACTCATATTCAGTCAGTCGTATTATGATATGTGCTATATACCTGCCTTACGCCTTAGCTTTCAGTCGAGTTGCCTTCCCACTTACACTTATAAGACTGAGTTCGTGTTACTTTTGTATCGAATTAAGGTGTGAGAGGAGAGATTTGATACACACAAGGAACTTCCTTGTGTCATGCCGTGCGATGTGCAGACTTTTTTCGTAATCCGTGCTCTTATGAATTTTAATGTTGAAGATTAAGTCGCCTCAGCCAAGCCTACATAACTATATTAGGCTATTTTGATATTCCACGAGCTTTAGGTATATAAAGAAATCAGCAAAAATAAAACTACACAGGGTGAACAACATTACTATATTTGACAAGACAAAAATAGTCTAACTCTTGTCTTTTCAGATTATAGTAAAGAAAAACTTTTTCTACTTATTTCAACAATGACATTGTGGCAAACCCTGGAACTTTCAATTTAACAACACAAAAACTTTTGCCAAATATTTGCATTCTTATTTGCACACTGCAATTTCCATGTTTATATATACAACTGTCTAATATTTGCATTGCATGAAGTATAATGCATATATAGGCATTATAATAAAAGCAATCACAATGATTGTCAAAGAGGAATTTGTGTGTTGAATGAATACACCTAATAATATGCAAATGCCTGTATAGAATTAAACCTTCAATTTACAAATTCCAAATCGAGTTATATTCATTTTCTACTATGACGTCTTCATTTTCACCTTACGCATGGATAATTCACAGCACAGATCTCACGCTCATCTTCAGCTCTAATGGAAATATCACGATTGAACATACGCCACGAACAATACAACACAAGGAAGGAGATATTATAAAGTGCATTCATCATGAACACTTTTTAATAAGAAACGTAATGTAATAGAATGCAAGAACAAAAAATCGTACTGTGTTGTGTACACGCAATGTGTATATCACTCATCAGATGTACACTTTTTATACGCTTCCTTGCCTAACCTAGCCCATCAACACTTCATCAACTTATTATCATAAAAAGCTCACAATAACGCACAGACAGCTCATGTTTAG